>JAVJIF010032274.1:0-237577 GCA_038442645.1 Agave tequilana | reverse complement strand
GGGTAGCTCGAAGAGCTTGAAGAGCTGGGGAAGTTACCTATTCCCAGACATGAAGAATGCTCCTGAAGCAGCTCAGCGGAGTTGCTGATGGCGATATTGTTGAACGGATGGAGATGTGTCTCCAAAGGGATATCGTCGTACAGAAGACGCTGTCCCTATGAGAAGGGTGATACCTTCGGAGCTTTTCACCATCAGGCCCGTCGGCCTATGTCTCGAAAGGCGCTGCTGGCGGTTTCTTAACCGTCGGTTAAAGAAGTGTGTTGTGCCTTCTTCCGGGTGTGACATCGTCCACCCGAATGTTCTGCTACCCGCCGTTCGCTTGGCCCATGGCCACCGTCTGGGTCTTCTCCCGGCCATGGTGTGCTATATTCAAAGAGGCCTTCGCGCATTAACGGAGGCTTTCTGCAGGCCACCGGCGACGAGGCGTGGGAAGAGTGCTATCCTGTCTTGTGATGGACCCAATCCTAGGGTGGGTCTGTCATACACCTACTTGATGGCGTGGTCGCCTTACACTGCCCTACTTTGATTGGAGCTTGGGAGGATCCTCCGCAGGGTGTTCGAACGGCGCTTCTCCGCCGATTCGAAGGCTGTTCTTGGATGAAAACCTACGTGGCCGAGGCCCGTAAGTTAGTGCGTCGTCATGACGCTTATAGCCTGTTCCGCTATTTTTCCTCGCATTTGGGGCGCAGGATACAACGAGGAATTCCGAGATGCGGAGTCTGGGCGGTCTCCCATGAGTCGGGGCATTTCGAGTGGCTGGTTCAGCATCGGCCCTCGCATTTGCTGTACAGGAGTGGGGATACCTGCTACCTGGAACCCTACGTCCCGAGTCGATTTGCACGCCAGTTCGGGTACGACCAGCTGTATGTGGGCAACCCCAATTCGGACCGGCTTTCATGGGGAGTCTTATTGATGGGGCCCGTGCCTGGCGGTTCTTTACTGCGGATGGCACTGGGGCGTGGCTACGCACGCCGCTGAGGATCCCGGCCTCTCGACGACCCTGTGCTTTTGCCAGTGGTACGCGGCTTCCAACTCCACACCTTCTGGATTTAACGCCCACAGTTGGGTGTGAAGTTAATCTCTCAGCGGAATGAAGCGGAAGGCCTCTGAAAAAAAGGAAGGCAAACGGTTCGTGTCCCTGGTTTAGAGGAGTTCATCGCTGTGGATGACAGCGAGGCTTCTGATGCAGGGAGTCTTCGCTTCGAGGCGGGGCTGGAGCTGATAACTCATGCGGCTGGCTCTGGTGTGGTGGGGACATCTTCCCACGACGTGCGGGAAAAGTGGAAGAAGAGGATTCTGACGTCCACTTCAAGAGAAAAGCGGGCAGGTAGCGGATCTCGTAGGAAGTCATTGGCGAAGAAGCCCCTCGCCAAGCTCCTACGATTGTCGTAGAGGGTTACCCCTCTACAGCGATTCCTCGTGCTGCCCCATTAGCAGCTGAACCGTCGGTTGCTGAGCCGACTAGTGGTGAATTCGCTCCAGGTCTGGGTAAGATTAACCTTGTCCATATAATACGCCTTTGGTGTGTTCCAAATAACTCATCCTTTGCTTCTTGTTGCAGGAGCCGAGGCGGCTGGAGAGCAAGGGGAACATTATGATCCCCTATTCACTTATGGGGCTGCAGCCGGTTCCCCTGCTCACTCGGAAGAGTCTGGGAGTGGCGCGGCTGATGTTGGTCCTTCAGGCGTTGGGACTTCTAAAGGAAGTCCTGAGGCATCGAGCTCTATCGGGTGGTCCACAGGATACTCGGCAAGTGAAAGCGAGCCGGCTATTCGTGTTGATTCTGCCAAAAATTTTCCGATGGAGCCTCTGGAGACTGATGTGGCTGGCGAGACGTTTGAGGCGACGTCATCTTATGGTATTGTCGTAACCTCTTGGTTTCTCCTGCATGCGATGTTCCGACTGACCGTAGTCTTGTTACAGGTGTCCGGCCTCAAGATGCATCAGCTTCGAGGGGACCAGGTGATTTCCCTGAAGAGTCAAGGGGTGATATGAGCGCTTCGACCGCGGCGGATGCTGCTGTGTTGGACGCGCTGTATGGCGACCTGCCTTCTTATCAGCCCAAATCAGCTGAAGGACCAGAGGTTGAAGGGGCGGCAGTCCCGGAGGTATCCTCACTCCCAATCACATCAACGAGTGAGGTGCGACTGTTTTGCCGAGTGCGGCACTGAGGGTGATCGCAAGCCCTACTTCTCCAACCCTGGTGGTTGAGCCTGCTGCTCAAGAGGTGGTTGCCAGTCCTACCTCCGCGGTGGCTGGCGTGCTGGTTTCGATGAGGACTCCGCCGAGATCGCCTTCGGCTAGTCCTGCTGCTGTCAGTGTTCCCGCTGCTTCTTCCGCGACGGTGTCGACTAGGCTGGTAGATTACTCCGAGGTTTCCTCCCTGCCAGAAATGCTGAGGCCGAGAATGATTACATAGGTGACCTGGTCGATAGCTTTTATAGAAGCTTGGAGCGAACTATCGACCTAGTTTTGAAGGGCTCGCCTGTACCATTCTCAAAGCTGAAGGTGGTCCTCTCCCGTGACATTGAGAGCATTCGGGACTTTGAGGGGTATCATCAGGCTGCTGCTTTAGAACTCCTGGTGGATGAACTTGAGAAGGCTGTAGAGGAGTGGCGCCGTCTCTATCGCTCAGACCCGGCGTCCTTAGCTGATGAGCGGCTCGCCTGTCTTGTTGCCCGAAAGCACGAGGCCCGGCTTGCTGCTCAAGAGGCTGCTAAGGCCGTCTCTTCTGATTTGAAATCCTTGGAAACAAGGCAAGCGGAGGTTGGAAGTGCAATTGACGCCTCCACTAGTGCTCTTCTTGGCGCTGAGGATAAGATTGCGAAGGCTGAGAAATGATCAGGAAAGCAAATCTCCTCTTATCCAAGGCCATACCGGTGCGTCTTGAGGAAACTGCGCGGCTTGAACAACTCAAAGCTCAGAGTGAGGAGCTTGCGCGGCAGGAGTTGTCACAGAGGGCAACTTGGCGGAAGTTGAAGCTCGTCTGGCCTAGGCGGTGGACTTTGATGAGGCTGAGCTGAGGTCACAAGCGCTTGCCCAGGCTGCTGATGACAGGAAGACGAGGCTAAACACCCTCGGAGAGCGCTCAGATCGACAGTGTACGCTTGTAGGTCATTGTATACGTGCATCCATGTGTCCCCATCTTTTGGAATTAATGGAAATTCTTTCTTTTGTTTTGCTTCTGTCGAATCACCAATCTTGTTCTTTCTTGAGGACGTAATCTTTGAGACGTGGCTATCCGTCGGTTCAGAGGTCGCAATGACATAACCGATTAAGACGTCAGCAATCTCGAGGCTAGCCCTTTGCGGGGCTGAAGGGAGATATTTGCCTTTTGTAAATGTCAGCAAGCATCGGTGAGTCCTGTCTTTTGTAAGTGTCAACAGGCTCAAAGTTGAGACTTAGCTGTCTGCTGGTTCAGAGGTCTCAATGACATAACCGGTTGAGACGCTACTAAGCTCAATGGTAGATGAAAACTTGGCTATCTGCCAGTTCAGAGGTCGCAATGACATAACTGGTTGACAAGCCACCAAGCTTCAAAATAGGTGATACTCGTCTTTTGTAAATGTCGACAAGTACCGAGACCTGTCTTTTGTAAATGTCAACAGGGCTCAGAATTGAGACTTAGCTGTCTGCTGGTTCAGAGTCGCAATGACATAACCAATTGAGACCCTACTAAGCTCAATGTAGATGAAACTTGGCTATCTGCCAGTTCAGAGGTCGCAATGACATAACTGGTTGAGAAGCCACCAAGCTTCAAAATAGGTGATACTCGTCTTTTGTAAATGTCGACAAGTATCGAGACCTGTCTTTTATAAATGTCAACAGGGCTCGAAATGAGACTTAGCTGTCTGCTGTTTCAGAGGTCGCAATGAAATAACCATTGAGACGCAGCAAGCTTTAAAAATTGGTGATACTCGTCTTTTGTAAATGTCAACGAGTATCGAGACCTGTCTTTTGTAAATGTCAACAGGGCTCGAAATTGAGACTTAGCTGTCTGCTAGTTCAGAGGTCGCAATGACATAACCATTGAGACGCTACTAAGCTCAATGGTAGATGAAACTTGGCTATCTGCCAGTTCAGAGGTCGCAATGACATAACTGGTTGAGAAGCCACCAAGCTTCAAAAGGTGATACTCATCTTTTGTAAATGTCGACAAGTATCGAGACCTGTCTTTGTAAATGTCAACAGGGCTCGGAATTGAGACTTAGCTGTCTGCTGGTTCAGAGGTCGCAATGACATAACCAATTGAGACGCCACCAAGCTCAAGGTTGCAATGGAGTTGGGAAAAGTCTCTTTTCACGGGAAGAAACGAGGGAATCACTATCATAGGTTTAATGTTAACGTAACAGCGAGATATATATGTGGCCCTACCATTCATGGATGAGAATTGGTAGGTGATTTTGGGGGGCCTCATTCTCACGGAGAGAGATGAGGGAACTGCTGTCATAGGTTTAATGTTAACATAACAGCGAAGCATATATGTGGCCCTACCATTGAAAAAACACCTAGAGGGGGGGGGTGAATAGGTGTAAGTGCTAATCTAATAAACTAAATGCAAACTAAGTGCGCTAAATGCGGAAGCTAATGAAAATCTTGCAACACACTTAATACAATCCAACAAGTGTAGCCGAATTCCCCTTGCGAGGCTCTGGACTAACTCCTCTTGATTCCCCTAGATATGGGTTGAGGCGCTATGTGAAGCTCTTGTTGGATGAGTATAGGTGATGCACAAACACACAAGCAATTCAAGCAATGTGCACACACAATCAAGCCAAGCAATCAAGGATATAACAATATGAATTAATGCAAGGCAATAAGAAATATGCTCAACACAAGCAAGTATGATATGAGATGAAGTATGATGCTTTGCACAAAGTAAATGAGAGAGAGTTAGAGAGACAATGGGAGCAATCGCAAACACCAAGATTTGTTTCGAGGTTCGAGCACCTTGCTCTACATCCCCGCCTACACCACCGTGTAGGATTTCCACTATCTCAACTCCCACCGAGGGAACCTCTACCGAAGAGGATTTCTTACAACTCTAGGAGTACCAAACTCCTCTCTCAACAACAACCTCCTCACAACGAGGGGTTAGGCCCGTAGCCAATACAACAACCAATCCACACACCTCTACCGAAGAGGCTCACAACCAAACTCCACCTCTACCGAAGAGGGAGCAAACCAATACCACTCCGATCACCTCTACCGAAGAGGGATACAACAAATAAAGGAGGGTTTACAACAAGTGGTTCAAAAAACCACAAACTCTCTTTTTCTTTCTTTTTCCAACAACAAAGATCCTAATAGTTAGGATAGAAGATAGCTCAAGTGTGGAATCAAAGTGTTTTTGGAAACAAGCAACAAAGAAAAAACTACTTGGGAAATCTCTTGTATAAGATAGAAAATGAAATACAAATCAAAAATCCCAAAACCTAGTTTTCTTTGATTTTCCAAAACCCAAAACAAATAAAGATGAGAAGTTTTTTGCACTTAAACTCTTTTGAAAACTCTTTTAAACACCTCAGAAAACTGGAAATTTTTCTCTTAGAAAACTTGGCCAAAATCCCCAAAGAGATGGGTTTATATAGCCCCTATACAAAACTAGCCGTTAGGCTGAGTTGGCAGTCTGACAGACTGCCGGTCGACCGCCAACGGTCAAAAATGTGACCGTGGGCAATAGCGGTCGACCGGCCCGGTCGACCGAGAAACATCCTGAGAGCAGAACTCTCATCTCGGTCGACCGGCCGGTCGACCGTCCCAGAGACTCCAAAACGTGCACAGACTTGTGCACGTCGGTCGACCGTCCCGGTCGACCGGCCTATGGTGCGGTCGACCGGTCCGGTCGACCGACTTGGCCTGTCAGCCAGTCCTCAGTTCTGCACAGATACGGATTTGAAAATAGGTCTTTCACTCATAAAAATCCCATAAAATCACAGTAAATCTAAAAAATAGTTTTAATCACAATAAAAACGTTTTTCTAAAAAATTGTTTTTCTAAAACTTGTTTTATCATTTTACTTTGATAACCAAACTTGTGATAAAAATTCAAGACATATATCAATCATATCAATTCATTTTTGTGTCTTGCCAATTTTATCAAAACAAAACTTGTATTTTTATCAAACTTGATTTTTCAAAACATGAATAGGATAGTCAAAATAAGTTTGTCTAGCAAGTTTAAAGCATGTATGTGTATCTAGACCATATCTAATATACATAGGTATAAAGTAAATTTGTTTGGATCTATTATACGAAAACCAAAACCAAATCATGAAACGGTGTGTTTTGTGCACTTGAGCATATCAACTAAACTAAGCTTTACAAATGGATCTAAAACTCTATCTAAACTAGGATACCTAAGTCTTCTTGACGATCTTCATCTTCAAGTAGACTTGCTCCAAAACTCCGTGATTCTCCAAGTGCAAAGGTATGATCTTTAAGCTTTGGCACCGGAATCACCATGATAAGCTTCTAATCATCTTGTTGAAGCTAATCACCACTAATATCCTGTTAATGATCTGAAACTTAGAAACACAAGAATATTAGTAAACATAACTACATGAGTGTTGATCATCATCAAAACTAGAGTGGAAGGCCATGGGCCAACAACCATTCTATGGGTGAGAATTGGTAGGTGATTTTGGAGAGGGAATCAAATGGAACAGGTCCCGTAGGATTTTTAGCAAACCCCCAGTGTCAACGGGTTTGATATGCCTTCACCAACTACCGTTTGAGTTGGGCTAGCCATGCTATTCCCCTCAGCATGATGAGTTGTCGAGGACTTATGTTGGGCTTATAGGCCAACATTTTCCTCTATCCTTAATCGTTAAAGGATATTGGATTATCAGGTTAATGTCTGCATAACCTTGATTCCCCTTTAGGATAACCGGTGCGCGGCCAGGTTCCTGCTGGTTTTCGGCTGTATGACCTCACTTGGAGGAAGAGAAAGGCTCTCTTTGTGTGTGCTCCAGACACGGAGATCTTGATCAGAGGTGTAGTGTTAACTTGATCAAGAGAAGGATCCTTGATTAAGGATAATATTTCTTTAAGAACTTGCCATTGATCGGCATCATGAGTAGGTCGCCCTCTGTAGTCGTGAGGCGGTATGCTCCATTTGAATAGACTGTTTCAATTACAAACGGTCCTTCCCATTTAGGCTGAAATTGCCTTTGGTCTTGTGCGTCATAATCATCGTCGTCTGACGGTTAAGACCAGGTCTCCTTTCTGGAAGACTCTCTGTTTGACCTTCTTTTTGAAGGCTTTTGAGATTCGAGCTTGATATAGCTCGATATGCTGCTGAGCTTGTAGTCGCTTCTCGTCCAAAGCTTCGAGCTCTTGAAGGCGTAGGCGATCATTGTCCTCTGATGTGGTTTTAGTAATCAGAGCCACACGCAACGATGGCATTTGGATTTCCAATGGGAGGACTGCTTCGCACCCATATACCAGGGAAAAGGCGTATTGCCGTCGGTGTCCGCACCGTGGTTCGGTAGGCCCAATGACATTCACCGAGCTTTTCGTCCCAATCTCTCTTATTCGAGGAGACAAATTTCTTGAGCAGCTGATGATTGTTTTGTTGAATGCTTCCGCCAAGCCATTAGCAGCAGGATTTAGGCAGTTGAAGCCACATTCTGAATTCGGTATTTATCGCAGAACCGATAGAATACTTGGCTTATGAAATGGGGGACCGTTGTCGTGGATGATCCGCCTAGGACACCAAATCGATGGATGACATGGTGCTTGATAAAGTGAACCACATTAGAGGTTTTGACTTTGGCCAATGGTATGGCTTCTGCTCATTTTGAGAAGTAATCGGTTATTGTTAGGATAAACCGGTGACCTCTTGTCGAAGAAGGGCTGATTGGCCCTACGACGTCTATTCCCCATGCTTCAAATGGCCATGAAGCAACAGTCGGGTGGAGCAGCTCTGAAGGCTGGTGTATGAAATCTGTATGAATCTGACATGCTTTACACCTTCGTGCATATTGGATGGCGTCGGCTATCATGGTTGGCCAGTAATATCAAGCCTATGCAACCTGTCTTTAAGTTTAGGACCTGGCTGATGAGCTCCGCAAATGCCGTCGTGTGCTTCTTGGAGCGCTTCCCGTGCCTCTAAATGAGAAAGGCACGGAGGAGAACCACCGTCATATGAACGACGGTAAAGTGTCTTCAAAGTCAGATCATAGTAGAAACGGAGAGACCTTCGTCTGACGGACGCCGCTTCTTTAGGATCATCTGAAGCAGACCGTGCAAAGCATAGTCAATGAGAGGAAAGCGCCAATCTCTCGGCTCAAGGTCCGTGGAGACATTATAGAATTCTCGAGTTCTTAGCATGTGCTTGGAGCATACAAGATGTCGAGTTGCGACTGTGAGGTGATACTCGGTGTCTGCCGGTAAGGCTAGAGTTGTTGCTAATGCAGCAAGGGCGTCCGCCTTGGTATTTTGAGATCGGGACACGTGCCCGATGTAGAAACCTTCAAATAGGTTAGCCAACTCGAGGGCTGTATGGTAATAAGGCACCAAGTCCTCATGGCGGACTTCATATTCTCCTTTAACCTGATTGATGATCAGCTTTGAATCGCCGTAGGCTTCAAGGTAGTGTACCCCCATTCCGTGGGCGAGTTGAAGGCCGATGAGCAGAGCATTATATTCCGCTACATTGTTGAGCATGATTCTGTCAGAGAAAATGCTCGGGGAAGAACATGTTCTGCGGGGAGATAAACACAAACCCCCACTCCGGCAATAATCCTGCCTTTAGGGCCCATTCGCGATGCTCCATCGAAGAATCTGCCACACTTCCTCTTCTGAGGTTGCATAAGACTCGAAGACTTCATCAGGGATATCTTCGTGAAGTTTTGAATGTTCCGAAACTGGATGAGCAGCCAAGAACTCTGCAAGGGCCTGGCCTTTGACCGCCTTCTGAGGGATGAAGGTCATGTCATATTGAGACAATAAAAGTGCCCACTTAGCCAGTCTTGAATTCAATGATCCTGGCTTTGTCATAAGAAGACGCAATGGGTTTACTCTGGAGATGACATGTATAGTCTGGCCGACCAAATAATGTCGTGTCTTCTGAACAGCGAAGACGAGAGCTAAACACTCTTTCTCGATAGGGTTTGTAGCGAGATTCCGCTCCTATGAGAGTTCTGCTCAGATAATAAATGGCCTGCTCGTGGCCATTGTCGTCCTTTTGAGCGAGGAGGGCACCGAGGGAGTAGTCCAGAGCTTTTACATAAAGCAAGAATGGTTTCCCTGATGTAGGGGCCACTAAGACTGGAGGTTTTGTTAGGTACCTCTTGATGTCTTCATAAGCTTCCTGACAAGCTTGATCCCATACGAAGGAAGCACCCTTTTTCATGAGCCGGGTGAATGGTTGACAGCGGCCTGAGAGATTTGCAATGAATCTTCTAATATAAGCCAGTCTGCCTTGCAAGCCTCTAAGCTCTTTGAGATTCCTCGGTGGATGCATGCTCTGAATGGCTTTTACTTTGTCTGGGTCAAGATGAATCCCTTTTGATATGACAATAAACCCAAGGAACTTGCCACTTGACACTCCCAAGAAGGATTTTGTGGGTTCATTTTCAGTTGATGAGCCCGCATTATGTCGAACATCGTTCTCAGGTCGCGAAGATGTTCATTCTTGTTGCGGCTTTTGACGGCAATGTCGTCGACATAGCACTCCACTGTTTTTCGGAGATGATCGCAGAAGATTATACTCATTGCCGCTGATAGGTTGCTCCAGCGTTCTTCAGTCCGAAGGGCATTACAGTGTAGCAGTATACCCCAATGGCGTTCGGAACGAAGTATGCTTCTCGTCGTCGGGATACATCTTAATCTGGTTGTATCCTGAAAAGCCGTCCATGAAAGACATCCTTTCGAACCCGCATGTATTGTCGATCATTACATCGGTGATGGGCAGTGGGAATTCGTCTTTAGGACAGGCCGTATTGAGATCACGGTAGTCAATGCAGATCCGTATTTTCCCGTTCTTCTTGAGGACGGGGACTATATTAGCCACTTAATCTGGATGTTGCTCCTCCCGGATGAAGCCACGTGCAATGAGCTTGTGAACTTCGGCTTCAATAGCTTCCATGATGTTCGGACGAAACGATGTTGTTGCTGTTTGACTGGCTTGACGTCAGGTTTGATGTTCAGACGGTGCATGGCGATTTGTGGATCAAGTCCAGGCATGTCTTCGTAGCTCCATGCGAAGACGTCTATATACTCTTTTACGAGTATTATCAATTCTTCCTTCTCCGTAAGTGATAGGCTTTCACTTATAAAGATGGCTTGGGATGATCTTGACTTCCCAGATTGACCTGCATCACCTTGTCTTCAGTAGGTGGTTCGCGCAGCTCGAATCGCTTTTCCCATTGAAGGTCTAATTGCTGAGCCCATGGTTCCCTTTCAGTAGCTTCTGCGGGTTCCAATTGACTGCTCGAGGTCATATTAGCAGTGAGGTTTTTGAACATTCCTCCTATACTGACATCTGAATCCCACTCGGAGGATGAGGCTGAATGTGATGGAATTGGTTCATCGTCTTTAGCTTGAACGGTTGCTGACGATGTGGGCGTGACGTAACCCAACCCCTGCGTGTACTATAATAGTAATTTGCAGGCTTCCCTTTCGGGACAAAATTACGCATTAGACTTCGCCTTCCTTTTCCAAAGTTTAAGCCGCCTCCATACTTCAAATCATATCCCATTTTCTTCATAATGTGGCGCACTGGCCGCGCATAATGGAAGAACTGTGGGGCGTTTGAGTCTGAGCTCGAATCTGCAGTTGTGGGTCCCCGTGGCCGGGTTCTACCGAAGATTATCGGCGACTGACCTTGTTTGGACGGAGGGATCAGCAGTGTGGCCCCTCTATAGCTTCCACAGATGTGTTGGCCACACTTGGCTCATGTACGGGCACATGCAGAGAGTCATCCGTAATGGATTTAATCGACCCAATACTCGCAGGATAATCAAAAGAAATATTATCATTAATTACCCATTCACCTTCGTCCTCAGAAGGAGCATTACATGGGGGGTCATCGAGACATGCTATAATTGGCTCGCCAACCAGGATGGCTGGGATGCGATGCCTGCTTCGGATTTTGAATCGCCTCATTGCCGCTTTCATCATCGTCCGGCAACGGTTCTTTTAGTGCTCCACCGGCCTCTTGATACAGGAGAGCGTCAGTGAAGTAATTTTTCACCCCTTTGAATGGTTGCTTTTCAGCGAAGACAGTTCGTACTGTCGCATCATCTTCAACATATTTGAAGCATTGATGGAGGGTGGAAGGGACGATCCAGTTGGCATGGATCCATGGTCGTCCTAGCAGCAGGTTATATGACGTGTCAGCGTCGATGACATAGCACGTCACTTCTGACTTTAAACTCCCGATTCTGCAACTGAGCGGAATCTTCCCAGTGGATGGCTGCTCCCGGCGTTGAAATCATATATTGTAGTGGTGGTTGCGGACAACCTGTACAGTGGTATGCCGAGGAAGTAAAGAAGCCTTTTGGGGATGATGCTGAGTGCGGACCCCGGATCGACTTGTATTCTCTCGATGCACGTTGAACCGATATATCCGGTGTAGTACAGAGGTCGATCGTGCTTGTTGTCTTTGAGAAGCATATCTTCTGCCGTGAATGTAATAGCGGGCACTTTGATTGTGCATGATGACATTCTGGGCAAGGAGACTGAAAGTCGTCGTTAGGGATTTCAGGCATGCATGTCAGAAAGGATTCTGAATTGGCTAGCGCATTCCTGAGTGCGTCTCTTGTTTCTTTCGAGAGGCGAAGGAGCTCGTGTATAGTGATACTAGCTGGGATATGGCCAGCTGAGCCAATATATCAAAGCGAAAGGGCGTATCAAACTCTTGGCCTGGTGATTTTCTCAACACGTGGTCGAATCGTACCTCCTTAGGCCTCTCTTTTCCCTTTGCTGGGATTGGAGCGGATGCGGGTACTTGTACTGACGTCGTTTGCTGTTGTATCTCGTCAGTAGACTTTTCATACTGCCTCAAGTATGATTTTCCGGATCGGGTGCCTGTCTGTTGAGGCGCATCAGCTTGCGCTGCGCAAGCATGCTTTTCTCCTTCGGAATCACTGAGGGAAGCCGATGTCAGATTGCCGTCGTCTGGCAGGATGGAGATGACATTGCAAGACTTGCCCTTTTGTGGGGCTGCTTTGGATCCCGCTGTACGTCTTGGACGAGGTCTGGATGTATCCACATGACTTCTCCTGTCTCCAATGTTAAGGGAACAAGACCCTTATTGTTTTGAGCTGTAGCTGGAGGATGTTTGACTTCCAACCGTGGCGCAGGGACGGAATAAGTCCCGTCAGGAACTGTGACCTTTGGAGCTTTGCCGAACTCAGAGTCACCATATTGGCAGTGACTTTTCTTCTGCCGTCTTCAACGTCAGAAACCCCGGCATCGACCAGGGCTTGTATTCTGTCCTTGAGGACATAGCACTTGTCAGTAGGATGGTGAATCATCCTATGGTAGAGACAGTATTTAGGGTCATTTGTGCGCCCTATCTCATTGGGACGCCGAGTATCTGGCAGCTTCATTTTGTTCCCTTTATGGAGCAGATGGAATATCGTGACCACCTGATCGTCTTTGAAGGAGTACTGCTTTGGAGGGAACTTGGGCTCCTGGTTGTTGAAGCCGCTCTTCCTAGCTTTTGACTGCACATCTCCGGATAACTCCACAGACATAGTCTCTTTGCCTTTGCTTGAGAAAATTGCGGTAGGTCGCCACGCCTATTGTTCATCCCCCACTTGCCTCTAGGGGCGGATGGTTCAAACTTTTTAGCCGACTTCTCGGCTATCTCAGCTTGTTCGACCAATTCCTTCCAAGTGTGGGTTTTAACAGCCCCCATGCGAACTTCGACTTGGTCTAGGAAGTTGTGTCTGCATGTTTAAGAGCATGAGTAATGGCATCCCTGCTGGGCACATCAAGGATAAGTTCTGAACCGTTCAATGTAGTCACGGACAGATTCGCCCTTCCTCTGCACAGTGGAGAGGAGTTTGTCCATGGTCACTTCGGTATCGTCCTCATAGAAACGAGAAAGGAACCGAGTTTCCAGGTCGATCCAGGAGTTGATAGAGCCCGGGGGAAGACTGCGAAACCAGTCAAATGCCACCCCCTTTAAGGTACCAATGAAAAGCCTAGCCATGATGGCGTCATCGCTTATGACATTACCAGTCTGAGACCAGAAATAGTAGATGTGCTGATTTGGCGAGCTCTTTCCATCATAGGTATGCAGCGTTGCGGGGTTTGAACTTTGGTGGATATGGCACCGAATCCCACTCAGCGGATAAGGACGGACTGCCCCTACCTTCTTAATTCATCCCTTTGAGCTAGGGATGCGATTTGAGCTTGGAGGCCCTTAAGGACTTCGGCGTCAAGAAGAACCCTCCTTGGATTTCTCCGTCTTTGGCTGCTCATTGCTGAAGTGTTCCTCCTCATCGTGATTGCTCCCGGCATCATTGTTATTCCGGTTACTGAGGAGTTGAGCGAGCATCCGTTGAATGTTGTCCAGAGCCTCTTGCTGAGTTCTGGAAGTCTGCTCCTGAGCTTCCGGCGCCGACGAAGGTCGTCGTTAGCGCTATCAGCCATGCAGACTGATACTCTGTCTGTTCGCACCGAGCTAACTGTCGCCGAAGAGGCGTACCCACTGTCTTCATCTTCTTCATCTGATGATTGGAGTGACTCCTGGGCTGTGACGAGACTAGGGCCGTCGAGGAAGAAGGCTGTTCATAATTGTAGGGTATCGCCACCCTAGATCTGGTGTTTCGGGAAACACCTTCTTCACGTACCAAGACTTCGCCTAAGCCTGGGCTGTAATCTGGATCTGGGGACTCACGTCCTCTTCTGGTCATGTTGACGGATGCGAAGGGCAGATCTTGCGAGATGCTCCTTCTGCGATGCCTCATCGGGTTTTGTACGATAGTCGATCAAAGACTGACCGTCGTCTGGAGGAGTGGCGGGGATTGGTCCCAGCCGTCAATGGATGGAGTGGAGTGTCACCAGCTGACATCCCACTTGTCGACAATAGGGGGAAGAGGTTTGTCTATCCGTCAACAATTTCCTCAAATCAGACCCGGTTGGGTCTCTGCAATCGAGCGCGAAGGCTCTTTTGGGTCGCACATAGGACGATGTCCTGCTCCTTTTATCCCTACAGATGGGATTAGCACTGAATAGTGCTTTGGTTCTAGCTTCGCCATCAGACGCGAACTTAGTGCTTGACGCACTGGAAAGCGGAGCACGCTGTGGTGCTTTACCCGCTATGCTGCTGCGAAGGCAATTAGCCTTAGATAGTACTTTGGCTTCAGCTTCGCGGTCATGGACCCTGCGCGTACGCTGTGGTACAGTAGCTTCGCTCGTGAGAACGAGGCCGGGCAAGGCATTGCTGCTCTTGAATTGGACGACGGTATGATTGCCGTCGTATCTTTATGATTGGAGCAGACAGGCATCTTGCCTTTTTCTTGGCGAGAGAGGGCGCGGTTTAGGCGTAGCTACGCTGAAGCTTCGGTTGAAGACTCCTGTTTAGGCTTCCATACCCGCCTTGGCAGAGGAGACTTAGGTTTCCAGGGAACCTGATTAGCCACACGCGAGGCTGAGGGGTGTTGGCAGAATTCTACTTCCGGTTTCTGATTTGAAACCTTGACCGTGGAACCTTCCTATGCTTCCGTGCTCGAAGCATTGGGCCACCCCCAGAGAGGACTTCTTCAAATCTTGCTTGATCGAACTGAACCACCAAGTTCTCACAAGTAAAAGAATCAGACTGCGGACGTGCTTCCTTGTTGCGCCAAATACCGCAGTAGGTTCGTAGAGAACCTTTTCAGTCTCCGCAGAGACTTTCCTTGAAGATTTAGCCAGAGAAGCTCTGGCTGCACAGGCTTTTCTGAATTCAGAGTTAGACCCGAAGGTCTGTGTTCGTCGCATTGCGACACTTGATTCTCGGCAGTGGAGAATTTATTCCCCAGCGGAGTCGCCATTGTTTTCCATTATGTTGCAAAGGGGAAAAACTTACAAAAAAGAGTTTGAGGAGCTAAATTATAAGTATTCTTAAAAGATTACAAGTAGATCTCCTCAGAGATTCTGGAGAAGTGTGCCGATAGGAGTCTGGTCAGCGCGCGACCACTTTGTCCCTTTGACGATGCGAGCGATGAGATTCCCTTCTCGCCTGGTTCGGAGAATCAGAGAATAGAAGGTGGTAGAACCTCTTGCTGCTTCTCAAAATCGCCTTCAATTAGGAATTCCTTCTCGCCTGGTTCCGGAGATTCCTTGAGAAGAAGGACGATGTTAGGGTATCAACACCCTGGTTAGAGAAAGCAATTCTCTAAAAGATCTCTGAATTCGAGAACGCACGGTGCGTTGTGAAGAAGCCTCTGCTTGTGGAGTCTTCTCTCTTTTTCCCGTCCTCTTTCGATGATCGATCTTCTCTCCTTGTACCCCTGGCGGGTTATTTATAGGGAGAGCAAGGGTATAATCGTCCCTTGAAGATATGGAAACAGATTGAATCAAATCTGTTTAAATCTGGAAAGTAGCCTTACTGTGAGGCTAAGATCAGCTTCTGCGAAGCTAGAATTGGCAGGTCGGTTGATCTTCTTGATTCTTTCCATATCGTTAGAGGATTTCCCCTGATCTTCTTACTCGTTTTTAGAAGAGTCAAGAGATTGTGGCAATCAACTGCCAAAATTTGATCTCTGATTTGATCTTAATTGGATTTGATCCGATTAGATCCGATCTTATCTGGAGATTTCGATTGGTCAAAGGTTGACCATAGCAGACCAATAACGGAGCCGTCCGCATTGAGCTTGCAGCGGAGCTAGAGGTAGCTTCTGACGAAGTCCGAAAGAAACCCTTTGGCGGAGCTGGAAGTCCCCCGGGGCGAAATTTGCGAGTTAGCTTCTTGGCGAGGCTTTGGATGGCTTCGAGGCGAAGTCGAGTGATATTAGCCTCTCAAGCGAGGCTATCCCTTTGGGCTCATGCGATGCTAAGTGCTAGCATCTTAGACCTGCTGAGGTCTGTTTAGAAACAATCCGGGTTCACTATCTGCTTGCTGGATCAGTGGAGTCCAAGTTGCTTCCTTGTCCCTCGGAGATGGGTGAAAACTGGTCTTCAGCTCGTCTGTCACTTGTCTTTTGTAAATGTCAACAAGTTTAGACATTGTTCGAACTAATAAGAATCTTGTCTTTTTAAGTGTCAACATTGGTGATTCAAGAGCCCGAGCATCAAAGATCATATATAGCACTCGTTGGAGTCAAGCTCGGTAGATCACGATTTGGATCGAGTCGACTTGGAGACGGCGCTCTACAAGAAGATCTCGGTACATAGTTTAGTTTTAGTTTAGATCCATTTGTAAAGGTTAGATAGTGTGGTATGCTCAAGTTCACAACACACACACGTTTCATGTTTGGTTTCGGTTTGATTGGTTTAACCGATCTTGATTTTCATGAATAGATAGAATTAACAAGTTTACATGGTTTAATGTGTTGGCCCAAGAGGTTACACTCTCCACTTGTTTAGAGTTTTGATGATAACAAAACACTTAAGAGTTATATTGGTACTTATAAGTTTGTTCAAGATGAGTTTCAAGTTAGTACTATTTTGAAGGCTATTGTTTAGGTTTTGCAAGATTTTCTAGGTTCATGGAGCAAATAAGGCAAATGGCACAAGAAGAATGATCATAGAAGAGAAGGCTCTAGCATGGCATTTCATGGCTCAAGACTTCAGTTTGGCTCAAGAGACTTCAATAGATTTGTTTTTAATTTTATATTTTGTCAAAAAATAGTGGATAGGTTGAAGCTCAAATACACACACATAAATTTAATACGTTTGGTTTTTGATTTAATCGGTTTTAGATTTCAAGTACATATATCGGGTTTTGGATTTGAACCAGTTTTAGTTCTGCTGATCTACTTGACACCCTTTTATAGTTGTTATTATAACTTTTTATTATTATATTCAAATAACATGATTTAAATTGCATTTCAAAGATAACTTTTAGATCTAAATTTCTTATTCAATAATCATTTTCAGATTCAGATTTAAAGATGTCAAATATTTAGTTGAACTCTGTTCTTGTTCTGAAAATAGCTTACAGTTTCTGTTTTGACATCTGTCAGTATTTTATTGATAACTTTTTAATAAAAATGATATTGAGTTGATTTAAGTTGCATTAAAACGAATACTTAAATATCTACAAATTATTCCTATATACCTTATTCTGAATTCGAACGTTTGCAGCCTGAAAATGTGCTCAAAGTTGACCAATCTGCTAGATTGACAGTAATGGCTAATTTTCTGGAGGCTGATTTTTAACATGTTTTCAAAATGTGTTTAAGTTTAAATAAAACATGATTAGCTGTATTAGAGGGTCAATTTCTTCCTATTATATTCAGGTAAAACTTTTCTATATTTACTCTTCCTAAATCCTATATAAAGGGGTCATTAGGGTAGAGGTTTCACAACAACAAGCATTGGCAAAATATTCAAAGTTTTCAAAGGTTTTCAAAAGAGTTTGGTCCTTAGTTTTTGTCCTGAAGAATCTCTCATTCCTAAAGTTTTAGTTTCAAAACTCTCTCAAGTTCTTTTTCTTTTTCCACTTACAATATTTGAGCTTCAATTCTAACCATTGTTCTACAGGGTTCTTGTAAGGGAAAGAGGCTTTTGCAAAAGAGAGTTTGTGGTCTTTTGATCACCAAGAAATACTTTATTCGAGATTATAGAGTTGGGTACTCCGGTGTGATTGTAACTCTTTGTGAAGTTATAATGGTTAGAAATCCTTCTGGGGAAGGCGGGGACGTAGAGCTGGGTGCTCGAACCTCGGAAAAATTCTCGGTGTTTGTGTTTGGTTTACTTGCTCTTATCTCTTGCATTATATTCTTGCTTCAATTATTTGCTTTAATTACTTGCTACAATTACTTGCTCTATATATACTCATTGCTTTATTCACTTGTTGCATATTCATATTGTCAATCAAATACTCATACAACAAGATTGCATTGCGCACCTCAAACTCTTATTAAGAGGAATCACGAGGAAGGAGTTCAGAGCCCTTCACGGGGTATTCTGCTTCTAGTCTTATTTTGGATTGATCGTTGCATCATAAATTTTTAATTGTGCATTGATTAGCATTATCACCTATTCACCCCCCTCTAGGTGATTTCAATTGTTATCATTAAGTTGATGAAAATGAATTTTCTTTGTTAAAAACTAGAATTGTTGATTTTGAAAATGTTTTAAAAGATTGTGCTTTAATACTAAGAAATTAGAAGAAAGTTTTCAAAAAGGCACACTCCACATGTTAAGAATGATAAAATAACCCATGCTAAAAATGCTCATCATGTCAACACTTCACACAACACTTCACATGTTAAATCTACTCATGCTCACATGTCCCATGCTAGTAAGCCACACACTCATTATGCATTTAAATATGGTAGAGTTTATAAATGTGTTTATTGTGGTAAAAATGGTCATTTAGCTAAGTTTTGCTATGATCAAATTAATAGAACAAATAATTTTATGTGGGTTCGTGACACTAACCCCATGGATCTAAAAGAGTATGGGTACCAAAGACCATCCCTATTGTATTTGATGTAGGTGCGGGCTCTCGCATGACGTGAGAGTTATGGTATCTTAAAGTAGATGCGTTCCAAGCTTAAAGAGGATAATTTGGATGCATCACTTTCAAGGGGAGTTTGGTAGGAGGACCACCTTGTTTTGGAGATATGGAGAGTTGCCATCTAGGTTTTTGGTAACAATCTCTTACTCCCTTTATGTTTGCATGCTTATTAAATTATTCATTTGTAGCATGTCTTATTTTAATGTTCATTATGCCATATGCCATGATATTTAGATTAGTGATATACATGTTTAGTTATTTGAGACACCCATATTTTAATATGAATTTATATCTTTTTGTTCTCACATTTATTTTTAACTAATGTGTATGTTCTAAATCTATGCATGTGCATATACTTAATGATCATATGTATATTTATGAGTTTGTTTTGATACTTCATGTTTTGATTACTTATTTGAATGCTAGTTTTCATTAAAACTTGGATATATACTTGTACAACTAATGAGCCACAAATAGATTATTACGTGTTTGTGCTTGAATGCTCATTTGTACCCATTAGATGTACTAGTATAGTCTAGTTTTGATGATTCATGCATTTGACTTGTATTCACATATCGTACATGTTTTTTTTATGTTTTAACTTCATGTATATGTCCATAGTGTCTAAACTATAAGATATACATATACATCCTTGAGCCACTTGCTTTCATGCATATACTTTTGTGGACTCTTTCATGTTTGGATATGTATATATACTTTAGTTTGTATAAGATATACATATGCCTTGAAGATTAAATCGTTTTGATGATTCACTTGTGTTTCATGTTTTAAGGAATTCATTATTGAGCTTGATTGCCTAGTTTCATGATAATGTGTTTCATATACATCTTGTACACTCACTTTACTTATTGTTTTCTCATGATTTTATTTTCATAAGTATGATATGGGCTTTATGAATTTTTGAGTGTTGATGATCATGTGATTTACTTGTGCTTCATGAAATATATTTTTTGATTTATTTCTTACTTGAAGGATTTCGTACTAGTTTACAAACTTTTCATATAACTAGTTCGTATTCTTCATATGATAGTGTTTTTCAAATGTACTCTATTTTCAAACCTATTTTTGAAAACCCCTACCCATTTAAAGGGTGGTTGGTTGGGCGACCATGCCTTGTATGTTATTATTGAAAATTATTTTAAACATGTGCATGAAATGGGTGGTAGATAATATGAGTTATACACTTGATCCTATTGTAGTTTCAATTAGTATCATTGAATCGTTTCAATTGGTATCAATATTGACATTCTTTTTGTATTCTCATATATGTTTAATTTGTGCTCAATGATATCACAAATTTTAGTTTTGCAAAATCAAGCTTAGCATAACCCAAAACTTGATTTAGTTCATCATGTTAATTATTTTTAATTAGTATCTATTACAAACTTATGCATTGTTTCTTTAGTATTTCATAAAGGGGGAGAAAATTCTTGTTTTAAATGGTTTTATGTAAAATTGGTCTCTTACTCCCACCATTTATGATTTAAAATACTTTGGTTTGATATATGCTAACATTTTCAATATTAATATCAACGATCTTAAATTAGTATTATTCTCTATTTGGTATCCTTATTGCAAATGATTTTAGTATTTATCTAAAAATTTGGTTTTTATCTTTAATTGGTATCAATATTTTTCAATTCGTATCAATATATTTATCAAAAATTTTAAATTGATATAAAAAATAAAAAAATAAAAAAACTTAAGTTTTGATCTTTAAGATTGATGATATGACAATTGATTGTTTTTTTCTTAGTCCCTTTGTTGATGAATTAAAAAAAAAAAATGGGAAGAGATATTTGAGTTTATGTATGCGTATAAGTATGTTTATATCTTGTTTATGCATATATTGTTTATTGGTTGTTTCCTAACCCTTTTTGATGTATGACAAAAAGGGGGAGAAGTATTGGTGGTTTCATGATTTGGTTTCATGTGTTGTACATGTTTAACTCATATATGTATATATAGGTTTCATGTTTTGTACATATTCATATATGTATATATTTTCAAGTTTTATACTGATAAAATAGAGTATCATTTGAGGGGGAGTTTTACCCTCTCTTTTATATCTTGTGATGTTGCCTATATGTTTTATTATCATCAAAAAGGGGGAGATTGTTGCTCAAGAGGTTACACTCTCCACTTGTTTAGAGTTTTGATGATAATAAAACACTTAAGAGCTATATTGGTACTAATAAGTTTATTCAAGATGAGTTTCAGGTTAGTTACTCTTTTGAAGGCCATTGTTAATTTTGTAAGATTTCTAGGTTCATGGAGCAAATAAGGCAAATGGCAAAAGAAGGAATGATCATAGAAGAGAAGAGCTTAGCATGGCATTGCATGGCTCAAGACTTCAGTTTGGCTCAAGAGACTTCATTAGATTTGGTTTTAGTCTTATAGTTTTGTCAAAGAATAGTGGATAGATTGAAGCTCAAATACACACACATAAATTTAATACGTTTGGTTTTGATTTAATCGGTTTTGGATTTCAAGTACATATACATCGGGTTTTAGATTTGAACCAGTTTTAGTTCTGCTGATCTGCTTGACACCCATTTATAGTTGTTATATCATAACTTTTTATTATTATATTCAAAATAACATGATTTAAGTTGCATTTCAAAGATAACTTTCAGATCTAAATTTCTTGTTCAATAATCATTTTCAGATTCAGATTTTAAAGATGTTCAATATTTAGTTGAACTCTGTTCTTGTTCTGAAAATAGCTTACAGTTTCTGTTTGATATCTGTCAGTGTTTTATTATAACTTTTTAATAAAAAATGATATTGAGTTGATTAAGTTGTATTAAAACGAAGACTTAAATATCTACAAATTATCCTATCTAACTTATTCTAAATTCGAACGTTTGTAGCCTGAAAAATGTGCTCAAAGTTGACCAACTGCCAGATTGACAGTAATGGCTAATTTTCTGGAGGCTGATTTTTAACATGTTTTCAAAATGTGTTAAGTTTAAATAAAACGTGGTTAGCTGTATTAGAGGGTCAATTTCTTCCTCTTATATTCAGAAAAACTTTTCTATGTTACTCTTTAAATCCTATATAAAGGGGTCATTAGGGTAGAGGTTTTCAAAACAACAAGCATTGGCAAAATATTTAAAGTTTTCAAAGGCTTTCAAAAGAGTGGTCCTTAGTTTTTGTGCTGAAGAATCTCTCATTCCTGAAGTTTTAGTTTCAAAACTCTCTCAAGTTATTTTTCTTTTTCCACTTACAATATTTGAGCTTCAATTCTAATCATTGTTGACAGGGTTCTTGTAAGGGAAGAGGCTTTTACAAAAGAGAGTTTGTGGTCTTTTGATCACCAAGAAATACTTGTATTCGAGATTGTGGAGTGGGTACTCGGTGTGATTGTAACTCTTTGTGAAGTTATAGTGAAGAAATCCCTGGGGAAGGCGGGGACGTAGAGCTGGGTGCTCGAATCTCGGAAAAAAATTTTCGGTGTTTGCGTTTGGTTTACTGCTCTTATCTCTTGCATTATATTCTTACTCAATTATTTGCTTTAATTACTTGTATAATACTTGCTCTATATATACTCATTGCTTTATTCACTTGTTGCATATTCATATGCTCAATCAAATACTCATACAACAAGATTGCATTGGCACCTCTTAATCTTATCAAGAGGAATCACGAGGAAGGAGTTCAGAAGCCCTTCACGGGGTATTAGCTTCTAGTCTTATTTGGTTGATTGTTGCATCATAAATTTTTAATTGTGCATTGATTAGCATTATCACCTATTCACCCCTCTCTAGGTGATTTCATAATGTATATTAGATTTGTTCTATATACATCTATGCTTTAACTATTTATGCAAAACTTAGATTGATAGTCTATTTCATGAGTTTGGTGTTTTGGTATTTTAACAAAACTTATTTTTGGATTTTATGTCAAAAACATGAATATATATATATATATATATATATATATATATATATATCTTCATGTATATTGGATTATATCCATATACAACATGTTTCAAGTTTTTTATATATCATGTTTTTGTATTTGGATAAGTTTGGACAAATCAAATTTACAATTCAAAAGTTCAAGTTTTAGAAAATACGGAATTGGATTTCCGTAAAATTTTCATAACACAAAATAGTTCAAAATGTTTGTAACTTGGTTTGATTTTTACTCAAAACAAGTTTGTATTTCAAAGAGAATATAAGAACTTATTTTTGTGAATTTTTAGAGATTTTATGGGATTTTTTGGTAATTAAAAACCAAAGTTTTATGTTCTGAAAATTAGTTATGCCAGGCTTTGGCGGTCGACCGACCGGTCGACCGGACCAGGAGCCGGTCGACCGGAATGGTCGACCGGACGTGCACAAGAACGTGCACGCAGCCAGCCACTTAGGCCGGTCGACCGAGCGGTCGACCGACTGAAGGCAACCCACTATCAGGTTGCCCCGTCGACCAGGCGGTCGACCGGGCAGAGAGCCGTTGCTCTCTGGTTCTGGGCACCTGCGGTCGACGGGGCGGTCGACCGGAGTTTGGCAACGGTCAAAATTTGACCGTTGGCCGGTCGACTGGATGGTCAATTCTGACCATATTTGGCTGCAACGACTAGTTTTTTTATAGGGGCTATAAAAAAACCCTATTTGAAAAGCTATTTTCTCCAGAATTTCAAGAGAGAAAATTTTCATAGTTCCAAGTGTTTTTACAAGTTTTTGAAAAGAGTTTTTAGTGCCAAAAGATCAATCTCATTTTTGTAAAAGTGTTTTGTTATTTCAAAGAAAATAGTCTTTTGGGAATTTGTTTTTGGTCTAAAAATACTGTATCTATTTGGAGATTTTCCCAAGTGATTTTCTTTGTTAAAAACACTTTGTTTTCCACACTTTAGCTTATCATTCTATCATTTCTATAGGATCATTGTTTTTGTGGAAAGAATTGGTTTGTGGTCTTTTGATCACCAAGTTGTAAACCCTCCTACTTTGTGATATCCCTATTGGGTAGAGGTTGATTTTGGAGTGGTAGCTTTGTGCCCTATCCCTCTAGTGAGAGGTTGATGGTTATTGGCTTTGTGCCCATCCCTCAAGTTGTAAGGTGATTGATTTTGTGGTGGCTTTGTGCCTAGCCTCTAAGTGTAGAGTTGTTTTGATTGAGAGAGGAGTTGTGTACTCCCGTTTGTATTGCCCCAAATCCTCAGTAGAGGTTCCTGTGTGGGAGACTTGTGTGGACAAGTTAGTGGATTAGAAATTCTTCTGCGTGAAGGCGGGATGTAGAGCTGGGTGCTCGAACCTCGAAAACAAATCTCATTGTTTGCGTTTGATCCATTGACTCTTAACTGTCTCTCTTTACTTTGTGCCTTGCATCATTTCATATTGCTCATTCATTATATGCTTGGCTTGTTTGTGTGTGCTTCACTTGTGTTTAACCACGAGAGTTTCATATAGCATCTCAACTCTTATTCAGAAGAAACAAGAGGAGTTAGTTCAGAGCCCTTCACCGGGAATTCGGCTACACTCGTTGGTTGCATTAAGTTCTGTTGCAATTAAGTTTTTAAATTTCGCATTTTGTTTATTAGATTAGCCGTACACCTATTCACCCAGCCTCTAGGTATACTTTCAGCATGGACATGTAGTGGCTTATGCATCCAGGCAATTAAAGCCTCATGAGAAGAACTACCTAACGCATGATCTAGCGTTGGCAGCTGTGATCTTTGCGTTGAAGATATGGAGGCATTACCTACTTGGTGATCGAGTGTTGATTTACACTGATCACAAGAGCATGAAGTATATTTTCACTCAGAAGGAGTTGAATATGAGGCAGAGATGATGGCTTGAGTTGATGGCAGATTATGATATAAATCTGCAGTACCATCCTGGCAAGGTTAATGTTGTGCCGGATGCCCTGAGTTGAAGACCTGAAGCCAACATAGTTATGTTGCGCACTCAGTAGGAGGAGTTACTTAAGGAGATGAGGCTGCTAGATTTGATGGTGATTCAGAGGGCCAGTGGATCCGTGCAGTTGATGGCATTTCAGATCCAGCCGACACTGATGGGTAAATCAGAGAAGCTCAGAGAGAAGATCCCAGATTATTGAAGTTCGGTGAGCAAGTGGAAGCGGGGCTGAGGTCAGATGTTTGCATACATACTGATGGTGCATGATTGGTAGTGAAAAGTGCATTTTTATCATCATATTTACCATCACATTTTCATATTTATTCATTTAATTCTGCACATTTATTAATAATTTGTAATTTATTGTGTGCAGGCCTCGAATTATTATTTTAACAATAAATAAAGCTTAAAGAGCCCAAAAGCCCAGATCCAAGCCCATATTTGAAGCCCAAGAGTCAAAGTGCAAATATCAGATTGTCAAATTGCAAATATACAAGGGCTAAAGTTGCAATTATTGAAGATGAGGGAAGGATAGAATTCTACCCAACCCTAAACTCTTGCAGGATGAGCATAAAAGCCAAAGATGAGAAGGAAATTCGTTTAAAAGAGATTGGGAGAATACAAAATCTAGATAACTTGATTTCCAAGTTATATCCATATCCCAATATGAAGAGCCAGGATCATACTTCTAGAAGCAGGCGCCCACATGGACGGACCAGGTGAGGCCACGCGCCAAAGCGCGTGGCCAGATTCCACAAAAATGCCGCAAATCCGCGGCAAATCCGCGGCACTTTGATCTCATTTGGATACCAGATTTCGTGGGCTACTTCATCCGGGACTCTACTTCCTTCTGCACCTATAAATACCCTCTGCAGTGCAACGTACAGAGTCGTCCAGAGGCAGAGCCAAGGGCCAAAAGCTAGGGTTTTTAGGTTTTAGGTTAGATTTTCTTTCCTCTGTAATTTTATTTTCTTTTTGTGAAAGCTGAGAGGAGATGATGCATTCATGGAGGAAGGGATCCTCTTGTACCGATGGTGACAGCCGGTGTAAGTTGTAAATTTTCCACCATTGTTTAAACAATCAAATCAAAGCTTGTTTTTGTTCTTTTTATTTTATTCTTGTTTTATTGTGTCTCTATCTTTGTCTATCATTGTTCTTCTATTTTTATTTTATGACATTGTTTCTTTCTCTAATGTCTTGCCCACCATGAGATCCAACTCCTTCGAGAATACCTAGCCGAAGAAGGAACCTTGACGGCCCATGGCGATGAACAGGTCTTCATAGCTTTTTTTTCATTTCGTAGAGTAGATTAAGAAGGCGGACGATCCCATAAGCCGTGCTTGTACGCCTTCCAAGAAAAGGTAAATCATCGCAACGGTTCAAACGGTAAGCAGACTAAAGAGGTAAGTTTCTTTTCTTTTCTTTTCTTTTTGTAGATTAAATCACAACTTCTCCATATTCTTTTCTACCACCCATTGTAAATACCACTACTTAATAATAAAAAGATAATTTTTAGAGATAACTTGCTTAACGCTTCCATCGCAGTCCCTCCTTGAGGATCACGACCCGCATAGCCTTGCTACAGCGGATTAGAATTGAGAACTTGCACATCCTATTCTTAAAACTAAAATACTATCTTTCGTGTGCAGGAAATCTCAGTCAACAAATTGGCGCCGTTGCCGGGAGGGACGGTAAGTTATTCTCTAATAAAAAAATTTTAATTTTAACTAATTCTTTATTCTTTTCTGTTGCAGGTACAGAGAACAGGAAACAAAAAACAGAGCAGCAGCAAGGACATACAGCAATCCAGTGCCTCTGCCCTCGAAGGCAGAGCACTTGGACCTACTAATTTGCCGCGGATCCGCGGCAAAAGCCGCGATTCCGCGGCAATAGTAGTGAACTACTAACCTGCTTTTCTGCAGGTTGCTCTGCATTGCAAAATTCTGATTTCTGCTGTGATTATATTTCTCTGTGATCACTCTGCAACTGCTAATTAATTCAACAGTAAATTATTAGTTGTTAAAAATAAAAATTGATTAGACGTTTGCATATTAGGCACGTGTCTTTTCAATTATTTTTATTTACTGTTGAAGAGTGCTGGAGGAGCAAGGTACGTACGCATTGCATGTAGAATAGGACTCATCTCTTGGTTGATTTTCTGCTTTGAGTGATTCTTATCTATTTATCTTGTACACTTGCACTAATTCATCTTAAGGGCATAACCCATTAACAAGATAAGGTGGGGATTTCATCACCCTTCCTTAGCCCAAAAATCATATCCCAAGCACTCTAACCCAAGCCTAACTTAAAAATTAGTAGACGTTGGCCCTAGGACACTCGGACTCAATTAGGAGATTATCCTAAGGGGGAACGGTGTTGGAAGTTGACTCTTGACAAATCAGTGTCTAGGAAGGGGATTGAGGGCCGAAAGCCCGAAGTGTGGTGGTTATTTAATTAAGGAACGTCTTTGACGGAAAACCTCCCACCACTCTTGCCCCGACCTGGCTGATTAACTTGTAGTCAAAGTCTACACCCTACCTCCCGTGGACAGTCTAACCAGTTAGGAGTCGTCTAGGTCTAGGTCTACCCTAATTTAGGTTAGAAATTTTTCTTTTTTTGTTTGTTTTTTTTCTTTTGTTTGCTTTGTGTGATATGGCCTATAACAATAATTTTTTCAATTTTAATGAGGATCCATATTACACACCAACCTCTTATTCGGATATTACCAACCCGGCATATCATAACTTTGACCAACCTAGTGTGCCAGATTGGTCTTATCCGAATCATTACATGCCCCAGTCCCAATACTATGAACAAGATTGGAATAATCATCACTACTCTTCACAGAGTCAATGGGGATTCAACACCCCTGAGCCATATGGTCAACCACCTGTTCAACCATTATCTTCATATACATCTTTTCCCACATCACCAAGGTTTCAGTCCTCCATTGATCTATTCGATGGGTTAGAAGAAAAAGTGGATCGGTTGCAAGATACAATGAATGATCAAATTTCTAGACTTTCAAACATTCTTGAGCATCTTGATAGGAACCAAGAATCATTCTGTTTAGATGACCTTGATCAAAATTCAATTTCATCACATCAATATGAACTTGCTCAATCCCAATCCTTGGACAAATTGGCTAGTTTTAATTTCAATGAGATTGAATTAGATTATGAATGTGAACCCGATCCCCAACTTTGCGATTCAGTTTCCATCTTCGAATCTATGTTGACTCCAGTATCCTTACCCAATTTGGACCAATTTTCTGAGCCAACATTTATTCCCATACCCATAGATCATGAAATTGAATCACCCATTTTTGATGATCATATTGAACTTGACCAATTGTGCAATTTGAAAGTCCCATGGAAAAATTGGCAAGTTCCCATTTTTATGATATTGAAACTAATGAGATATGTGACCTAGATTCCCAAATCTATGATCAAGTTCAAATTCCCGAATCATTATTGACTCCTGTTTTGTTACCCGACTTAGGTATATTTTAGAGTCAGTTTTGATTCCCACACCTATCATTCCTGAACTTGAATCACCAACATTGAGTCACATTCCATTGTGGGAAAATGATTGTAGACTTGAGTTTCAATTTCTTGACTTGGACCCACTTCTTGATCCTAGCCCGACTCCTGAACCTTTACTTGATTTGAGTTTCTTTCCTGAGTCGGTATTAGATCCTGAACCTATCATTCTTGAGTCCAAGTCAACCATTTTACCAAGTCACATTCTTTTGTTGGACATAGGTATAGACCATGACTCTGTGATGATTTTCCAGGACTGGTCATGTAAAGGGAGTAAGTTTCACGAGAGGATCTTCCATGATCCTATTCATTCTGGGGACTGTAAATATGTAATAAAAAAGAGGTCAATAAAGGTAGGTCCCGTGAACTACCACGTTATCTTGTTTGGGCCGCATTTCGTGGACCAATTAGACCACCTTCGGAACCACCACCCTAAGGTAACTTCCGCCTTCCCTTGTTCTGTTTCATGCATATATGCATTCATTCATACATTGAGGACAATGCATGAGATAGGTGTGGGGGTGGGCTTTACTAACATACTAACATAAGTAGACACTAACAAAATTTGCTAATTAAAAAAAAAGAAAAAAAATTAAAAAAATGTTATAAAAAGAAATATTTTGACTTATTTTTTTGAAAGAAATCTAAGTTAGTTTTAAGGATTAGGAAAATCGTGATTAGGATTTCTAAAAACTTGGTCAAAATAAATAAATTGTTTAAATTTTTAGGTATAGGAGAAGAAATTGAATAAATATTAGTCTTGATTTTTACCTTAATGAAATGTGCATACCAAATGCATATCTAGGATTCTAAGACAAAGACCTTGTGCCTCATAAAAAAAAAGAAAGAAAGAAAAAAAAAAGAAAAAAAAATCACCAATTAAGCTGATACATGTGCCTCAAGAAGCATAAGTATTCATGCCTAAAGGTGAGTAAATAAAATAAAGTCCTTAGTTTTGGGGCCTAGTTCACTCGAATTTGAGTCCGCGGGGTGTTTTCTCACCTGGTGCCCTAAAGCCAACCGGTTGGGAGTCATCGACTTTAAGTTCGTTACATGGGTGGATTAGAAAGCCTAAGAAGACTAAGAAATATAATATATGTATTAACACATCTAATAATCAATTAGTTAGGTATGAGGGCCTCAAGAAGCCTTGATGCTTACACGAAAGAAAATTAGATGCATTATACATATTAAAAAATTAAAAATAAAAAAAAAAAAAAAAAATATATATAAAGAGGCATGAGAGTCCAAGTTAAGGAATTCCTAGTAAAAACATAAGGATGCATATGATTTTTTGGTAACGAAAAAGACTATATTAGAAATTCAATTTTAATTCTTACCTAAAATGGAAAACAATTAACTTTATTAAGACTAAGTTTAAAGAATGAATAAAAATGAGGATCCTAAAACTTATAGACTACTTAGTCTCTTCAATAATAATTCAAATATTTTCCTTTTTATGGATTTTGTGGGTGCAATCCGCTGAAAACCCTCACGAGACAACACTCGTCCTCTAGGGTAACCTAGAGGTTTAACGGCTTGTTGCACGTGCTAAGTGCAATCGTGATTCCTACGAAAGTGAGTTAGGTTAGATTAACTTTTCATTTCTTTTTCTTTTCTTTGGTTTTACTCGAGGACGAGCAAAAAGATAAGTGTGGGGGTGTGATTGGTAGTGAAAAGTGCATTTTTATCATCATATTTACCATCACATTTTCATATTTATTCATTTAATTCTGCACATTTATTAATAATTTGTAATTTATTGTGTGCAGGCCTCGAATTATTATTTTAACAATAAATAAAGCTTAAGAGCCCAAAAGCCCAGATCCAAGCCCATATTTGAAGCCCAAGAGTCAAAGTGCAAATATCAGATTGTCAAATTGCAAATATACAAGGGCTAAAGTTGCAATTATTGAAGATGAGGGAAGGATAGAATTCTACCCAACCCTAAACTCTTGCAGGATGAGCATAAAAGCCAAAGATGAGAAGGAAATTCGTTTAAAAGAGATTGGGAGAATACAAAATCTAGATAACTTGATTTCCAAGTTATATCCATATCCCAATATGAAGAGCCAGGATCATACTTCTAGAAGCAGGCGCCCACATGGACGGACCAGGTGAGGCCACGCGCCAAAGCGCGTGCCAGATTCCACAAAAATTCCGCAAATCCGCGGCAAATCCGCGGCACTTTGATCTCATCTGGATACCAGATTTCGTGGGCTACTTCATCCGGGACTCTACTTCCTTCTGCACCTATAAATACCCCCTGCAGTGCAACGTACAGAGTCGTCCAGAGGCAGAGCCAAGGGCCAAAAGCTAGGGTTTTTAGGTTTTAGGTTAGATTTTCTTTCCTCTGTAAATTTTATTTTCTTTTTGTGAAAGCTGAGAGGAGATGATGCATTCATGGAGGAAGGGATCCTCTTGTACCGATGGTGACAGCCGGTGTAAGTTGTAAATTTTCCACCATTGTTTAAACAATCAAATCAAAGCTTGTTTTTGTTCTTTTTATTTTATTCTTGTTTTATTGTGTCTCTATCTTTGTCTATCATTGTTCTTCTATTTTATTTATGACATTGTTTCTTTCTCTAATGTCTTGCCCACCATGAGATCCAATTGCTTCGAGAATACCTAGCCGAAGAAGGAACCTTGACGGCCCATGGCGATGAACAGGTCTTCATAGCTTGTTTTTTCATTTCGTAGAGTAGATTAAGAAGGCGGACGATCCATAAGCCGTGCTTGTACGCCTTCCAAGAAAAGGTAAATCATCGCAACGGTTCAAACGGTAAGCAGACTAAAGAGGTAAGTTTCTTTTCTTTTCTTTTCTTTTTGTAGATTAAATCACAACTTCTCCATATTCTTTTCTACCACCCATTGTAAATACCACTACTTAATAATAAAAAGATAATTTTAGAGATAACTTGCTTAACGCTTCCATCGCAGTCCCTCCTTGAGGATCACGACCCGCATAGCCTTGCTACAGCGGATTAGAATTGAGAACTTGCACATCCTATTCTTAAAACTAAAATACTATCTTTTGTGTGCAGGAAATCTCAGTCAACAGTGCACTCTATTTCAGGTGTAGAATTTGTGTTCCTCAGGGGGAGATTAGACAAAAGATCTTAGCTGAGGCCCATAGCTCAGCTTACTCTATACACCCTGGAGGAAACTAAGATGTATCAGGATCTGAAGTAACATTTATGGTGGAATGCGATAAAGAGGGAGGTCGCACAATATGTGGCGAAGTGTCTAGTGTGTCAGCAAGTGAAGGCTGAACACCAGAGACCAGCAGGATTACTACAGTCTTTACTAATATCAGAATGGAAGTGGGAGCATGTTACTATGGATTTAGTCACCGCTCTACCCCGCAGTCCAAAGGGGAACAATGCAGTATGGGTAGTTGTTGACAATCTCACTAAGTCTGCTTATTTCAACCATTCAGAGTGGACAATCTACGGAGCCCTGGTAGATAAGTGCATGAGGGAGATTGTTCGACTGCATGGAGTTCTTGTGAATATCGTGTCGGACAGAGACACGAGGTTCAGATCACTTCTTCTGGGAGAGCCCTTCAAGAGAGTTTGGGGGACCGTCTGAAGTTTAGCACATCTTATCATCTAGAGATAGACGGGCTGTCCGAAAGGACCATTCAAATCCTAGAAGACATGTTGATGAGGGCTTGTATGATAGACTTCAAGGGATTGTGGGAAGACCATCTACATTTGACAGAGTTTTCCTATAATAACAGTATCAGGCATCAAGATGGCTCCATTTGAAGCCCTATACGGCAGGAGATGCAGATCACCATTGTGTTGGGATGAAGTTGCTGAGAGAAGGGATTTGGGGCCGGATATGATAGTACAGGCAGTGGACAAGATCAGGACCATCCAAGAGCACCTTCGTGCCACAGGACAGACAAAAGAGTTGGGCAGATTCCAATAGGAGACGTTGAGTTTCAGGTGGGAGAGCATGTGTTCTGAAGATATCCTCGACCAAGGGAGTGATCAGATTTGGTGCACGTGGGAAGCTGAGTCTGAGATATATCGGCCCGTTTGAGATATTAGAGCGAGTAGCAGAAGTGGTCTACAGATTGGCACTGCCGCCATCACTGGAAGGAGTGCACAATGTGTTCCATGTGTCACAGCTCAGAAGATACATCAGGGATGAGAGCCATGTATTGGATTATTCAGAGTTGGAGTTGCAGCGGATTTGTCATATACTGAGCTGGCTATTATGGACAGAAGCAAGACCCTGAAGAACCGGACCATCCCGTTAGTGCTAGTTTCATGGAACAGGCATAGTCCGGGAGAAGCGACTTGGGAGCGGGAAGACGTCATTCGTGACCGTTACCCGCATCTGTATGAGCCTTGAGTGGTAATTTTCTCATGTACTTCATTTCTTGTCTTATCAATTCTTTATTTCCATGTTCATCTCCCTCCTTATAGAAATTTTGAGGACGAAATTTTTGTTAGGTGGGTAGATTGTAGCACCCCGTACCCGGGATATGTACCCAAATACGTGTCCCAAAATTTTTTGACCGTATTGTTCAGTTTTCTTCCTGTATGTGTTCATGGGTTGTGATTACTTATATTATTGTATCGAATCTGGATTCTCAGATCTAGAGTAAGCCCTAACCTGAACCGGGAACCTGATACCAGCCAGTAGCCCGATTTGACTTTCTGGTGGTAGTTCGATTTGACTGATTTCAATTCAGAGACTATTTTCTAATATTTTAGATTTTCATGATTTTTTGGAATTTTCTAAAATTTTTCTGCAAAATCTTCAAAACCGGTGTCGGTCAGCATCGCTGACTGATTCTCAGATTTTTTTAGTTTTCAAATGGGATTGAATTTTCAAAAACAGCTTTCATGGTACTTCTTATAATTTCATTTTCTATCTAAATACATTTTCTGGGATTTTTCAAATTTATCAAAATTTCACCGATTCTGGTGTCGGCCGGTATCGCTGGAAGATTACGAGATTTTTATTTAAAAATTACATTGAATTTTGAATCCAATTTCACCAAGTATCTTAAAATAATATTTGCTATCTTTGAGAATTTTTCGGAACGATTCTGAAACATTCAAATTTTCACCTTATTAAAATAATAATATTTATTACCGGTCTTATCTTTTCGTACTTTCTCCTTCCCTATTCCATTACTTTGTACTTCCAAAAATTATAATAAATAACTATTTTTTATTTTTTTCCGCTTTCTTTAATTTCCTTTCTTTTTCTTTCTTTTCTTCTCCCCCCTTTGACTTTCCTCAACCCCATCCCCTGCAACTTCCTGCTGCCCTGCACCACAGCAGCAGCAGCAGCTGCAGCAGCAGAGAGAGGGGGGCCATCCCCCCAATCCCTCACCTATACTCTCTCTTTTTCTATACATACTCTCCTTTCCTTCTTCCCTTCCATCTTCTTCATTTCAATTCTCCACCAAACAAACCCACTCCCTTCATCTCCTCCTCACCGCCGCCGGCCACCCTAGGCCGGCCACCCACTCCCCTAGAACTCCTCTCCACTCCACCTCCTTCTTCAATCTCATCACCACCAACCACCATCAATTTCATCATAACCCATCACCACCACCTCACTTCCTCCTCCAAAATTCACCATCATCTCCATCAAATTCACCACTCCAACCACTCCATCATCATCTCCTCCTCTTCTTCTAACCCCCAACACCACCAATCATCACCACCACCACCACAACCACCACCACCACCACCACCACCAAACAACAACCAACTTCAAAGTTTTCCCCCACTCCTCCCTACTCCACCCCGGGCCAAGCGCCGCCCCCTCCACCTCCGGAGGCGCGCCGCCGCCCCAGGGCCATCGGCGGCGGCCGGCCGCCGCCGGCCAACCCCCTCCCCTTTTCTTTTTCCATTCTTTCTTTCTTTCTTTTCCATTCTTTCTTTCTTTCTTTTCATTTCTTTTCCCTAATATAACACTCATTCCTCACATTCCTAAAATACATATCCCCTCATTCCCAATTTACTTCCCTATATTTACATCAATACCCCTCTCCTTTTAATTCTAAATTTATTTCTAAAACACCATATTTTCTCTCTCTTTCTCTGTCTCTTTCCCCTTCCTACAACTTTCTCTCTCCTCTCTCCTCTCTCATTCCCTCTCTAATATTTATATAAATATTTATAATTATATATTTTAATATATAATTATGGGCTAGTGGATTGCTTGTACGGTTCGCGGGTTTCTCGAATTTTTAACCGGTATTTCACCCCGTATCATGCGAGTGCTTTTTAATACACTTAAAAATAAACGCTCTTGTATTTATAGCATGGAATTGATATGTGGATATTTTAGCATACCTAGCACTTGTTACCATAGTTTTAGTACATGATATCATGCTATGTGAGTTAATATATGATGTTGTACTCAGTATTTACCCGACCCTGGATATGTTATACTTGACACGTGACATCTGACACCGGCACACGGTATTTACCCGGCACTTGACGTGATCTACTTGATATATGATTTATGATTCCGGTACTTAGTATTTATACTGGCACTCAGTATTAACACCGACACTTGGCATGTTACACTTGATATATGATTTATGACACCGGCACTCGGTATTTACACCGGTACTTAGTATTTACACTGACACTTGGCATGTTACACTTGATATATGATTTATGTCTCCGGCACTCGGTATTTACATTGGCACTCGGTATTTACACCGGCACTTGATATTTGAAACTTGTCCCACGGCACTTGATATTTAGACACCGGTACTTGATATATGTCATACTTGACACCTGATCCTGACACCCGGTATATGACATGCTTTCATGTGGTACAAGTAGATTGACTTGAAATTGTGACCCTTGACCGGACATTACCACCCCTGATACCTGTATTATATGACATATTCATTACTATCACTTTTACGGGGACATGACATGATTATTATATTATTATTACCAGATATTTGGTACTCCTGAACTCCTGTATACTTGAACCCCTGAAATAGGGAGGCTCCTGACATTACTCCTGATATTATACTCCTGTTGACCCCCGTAATAGGATAACCATGGATATTGTACTTTTGTGAATACCCTGTGGACATTATTATTTGAGACTCTGTTATATTTAAACAACTTACACCGGGATAGGGGAAATTGATGGGTATCGATATAGCTTCTGTGTTTATGGTGGCCATACATATGTTGTACAACTATTCCTGTTGGATTCGACCTAGAGGCCACCAGGCGTTTCCGAGGGGTGTAATGGCACCCCTACCCCCTTGCCTACCTGCCGGGTGTCCTATAATCCCCTGAGTATATCCTGTGGGGAACGGTGACACTCTATTCCTGTTCGGGCGTATACTAAGACCTTCGGGCATATAGTAAGTCTCGGTGCCTAGCGATACGTTCCGGCTCAGTACCGGATACTCCTGGACCGTTGTCCCGGGCATGCACGGGACCCATTCTAAACATGGTTCGTCGTTCCCCATTAATTTCCAATAACCAACCTCGCTCGACTTGTATGCGAAAGTATATGACACCGGTCATATACAGAAACATACAAATTGAACGAGTCTTAATAATAACTTGATAATTGACTTCATGCTACATGAATTTTAGTATCATTTCCATACTGCTATTTATTGTAGTTACTCCATGCTTGCTAATTTGATTACATGACATTTGACCTGCTACACTTGCTTTTATTTCATGCCACATAAATTCTAATGTTATTTTCATATTTTACTATTTATTATGGTTATTCCATGCTTATTGATTTGGGTACATTATACTTGACATGGTGCACTTGCTATTATTTGTACTCACCATTTGGGTTCTTCTTGCACTCGCTGGGTTACCCACTAACAATCCTGGATTTGCATGTCCAGATTTAGCAGCTTGAACCGAGGTGGACCCATCAGCTGAGGATCAGGCCTACTTCGAGGAGCAGGCGGATCAGCCGTAGCTTCGTCTAGTCTTTCCCCGCTCGCGAGATTCACTTTCTAGCTCGTGAGTTATTATCTTTTGTACCGTGTACAGTCTACTTTTGTACTATCTAGTGATGTAATATTGATGCAATATTATATCACTATTTGTGATGACTAAGTACTTGTACTATGTTGTATTAGAATGTATAATACCACGTATTTTCGCACTCTGATTCATGTATTGTATTGTATTGATGCTTAACGTACATACGTGATGGTACCATCGCCCTGCGCATGTACGTCGCAGTGGCGTCCCCGTACCTGCCAGATCGGGGCGCCACAGAAAGGGTCAGAGGTTTTCAAGTAGTGGTCGAAGGTGGGCATCACAAACTTCCTTGGAAAAAAAAGCGTAGTGATTACCTCCGACTGTGGTGAGTCGAAGGGTCTCAGCCCGCTGCACTTTATTTCTTCTGAAAACTGCTAGGCCGTTTGGTTGAGTCATCTATGAACTAGGTCTGCGATATCCTCAATGCGAGGAAACTTTGGCGTTTCGGGGATGCTTTGAGTCTTTAGAGTGCTCATCATCTTCGCAAGTCTCTAACTAGTCATGCTTTGAATTACCGGTGAATGGCGTGAGTTCCCTGTCATGTTGAGGCGATGGGGCTGTAACACCCTGATTTTTAAAATCTTGATTTAATACTTTAATTCTCAATCAAATAGATTATATAAAATTATTGGAGGTGATGATTGAGTTAATTCTTGGGTGAAATGATTATATATATATATATATATACATATATATATATATATATATATATATATATATATATATATATATATATATATATATATATATATATATATATATAGAAAAATGTATATCAGCCCGCGGGCTGAGAGTACTCTCTCAGCCTGCGGTGACGTGGCTCGATTTGTCACCTCACTGACTTGCGGCCCGCTTTTAGGGAGAAGTTAAATTACGAAATACCCCTTATGATAACTTTTCCTTATTGTTTATTATTATTTTCCCCCCCTTTTATTTTGCCGCTCTTTATAGGATATAAATTACTTTTCGCCTTATTCTTTACCTCTTTTTGTAAGATCTAGTTTCTCCTTTTCAGCGTGGGATAAATTTTTTTTGAAAATATAAAATCTTTTCAGATCAATCTTTTCAGCCTGCGATAAAATTCTACTTTATAGTTTATTTTTTTTATATATAATGTAGTCAGAGTCTTTGGTCGCATTGTACATTTAAACTGCGACCTTAGTCAAAGTCTTTGGTCGCAGTGTACATGGTGAAATGCGACCAAGGTCGCAGTGTTGTTATTGATAAAGATGGCCAGCAACTGCAATCTAGGGTTGCATTACATGGACTGCGACTTTGCTCGCAGTACGTTAAGTAATTAATTTTTTTGAATATAATGTAGTCAGAGTCTTTGGTCGCATTGTACATTTAAACTGCGACCTTAGCCAAAGTCTTTTGTCGCAGTGTACATGGTTAAATGCGACCAAGGTCGCAGTGTTGTTATTGATAAAGATGGCCAGCAACTGCAATCTAGGGTTGCATTACGTGGACTGCGACTGTAACACCCCGCTCCCGGAATACGTACTTAATTACGTATTCAGATTTTTCGATCGTATTTTTCGATTTACCTTCGGTATTTGTTTTGTAGTACGAACTATTTACATGAACGTTTTGTCTTGAATTTGGATTCGTGGACTCGGAGTCAGCCCTAGTCTGAACCGAGGGCCCGATCCCAGAGTATTGCTCGATTTGGACATTCTGGTATTCCGATTTGACCAATTTCAGTTTTGATCATCGTTTTCCAATATTTTAGATTTTTATGATTTTCTGGAATTTTCCTGAATTAAATCGGAAATCTTCAAAACCGGTGTCGGCCAGTGCCGCTGACCGATTCCCGGATTTTTAATTTACAAACTAATTGGAATTACTAAAAGTGTCTTTAGACATTATTTCTCAAAATCACATTTCCTATCTAAATACCTTTTTCTGAGGATTTTACGAATTTATGAAAATTCCACCGGATTCGGTATCGGCCAGTATCACTGGTTGATTCCAGGAATTTTAATTTACAATTGGAATTAAATTTCTAGATTCCGCTTTCATATTACTTCTTAAAATTATATTTTCTTCTTTCAGACATTTTCTGGGATTTTCAGATTTTATCGAAATCTGGCCGACCCGGTGTAGACCGGTATTGACGGTCGACCTTATGATTTTTATTTCGAAAATGAGATTGAATTATTGAAAACCGATTTCACCAAAAATCATTTTATAATATTTATTATTTTTGAGAATTTTGGGAAGCTTTTCAAGTTACTTTATTTTTGGGACTTTTCCGGAGTTTTCGGTGTTTTCCCAGATACCGGAGCAGTATCCAGATATTTTCCCACTTTTCTCTCTCCTTCCCCAAACGCGAGCTTCACTTCTGAGATTTTGCATTTAATGCGGAGATCCTCTCCATGCCGCATTTAATGCGCTGCCAATCAATCCCAATCAAGTATCATGACTTTTTGTCCTTTTGTTGAAACGCAGCCTTTTGCATTTCCCTGGACCCAACTCTTATTTCCCGCGTCTGGCTCTCTTGCCTGGACGCAGATCTCTTTTGCATGAGACGCAGCCATTTTTCTTTAAGTGAAACGCAAGGTTCCACTTTTAGGATGGGATGGCATCATTATTATATTCTTTTTCCTTACCATTATAAATGCCCCACTCCTTCTCTCTCCTTCATAATTCATTTCTTCTTCTCCCTTGTTTACAGCAGGCCACAAACAGCAAGCATCAGCCATGGCCATCCTTTGGCCACCCATTTCTCCATCATTTCTCCACTATTTTCACCCCAATTCCACCACCTCTTCCTCCTCCACCTCCTCCTTCATTTCACCAACAACTAACAACCACAACACCACCTCCACCATCTTCTTCTTCCTCATTTCTCCACCATGAACCCTTTAAGCTCCAAAGTTTCACCACCCTCTCCACCACCATGTGCTCCACCGTAGCCACCACCGAGTATACCATCTTCACCTCCACGGCGAGCTCTTTCATACTAGCCGACCTGTCGCTCCCCGTGGCATCGTTTGCAAAATCCTATTTTGACCACTTGAACTAGACTTGCACCATCACTTTCATCTCTTGTGAAGACCGGCCTCACCTTTTGGTTTGGGGCCGCGTTCTTCTCCGTTGGCGCGACGCAAAGGGCCGGTACCCTCCTTTTGGATTGGGGCCGAACTTCCCTTTGCTGGACGCAGCAAGGATCATCTTGGGCGAGTGTTCTTCCTCACCAAGACTTGGTTAAACTTGTAATTGCATACCAAAGATCACAACTCTTAAAACTGTTTCTGCTCGCTGTTTTACAGCATTAGTCGACTTGACCCCTTGACCAGTCGACTAACCCCTTGAAACGCAGTCTGGTTTCTTGTGACGCGGTTCTGTTAGTCGACTACAAGTTTTCCCAGTCGACTAACCCTGTTCTGAAACGCGTCCTTTTCCTGGAACGCTGCCTACTCTTTCATCCCTTATTGACTAACTCTTTCTTGTGAGACGCGGACTTGTGAAATGCGGATTCATGAGACGCGGACTTGGGGCAAGACGCGGACTTGTGGAACGCAACTTCGTGAGACGCAGTCTTGCGAAACGCAGCTCATTAGTCGACTACCCTAACCTCCTAGTCGACTACCTTTCCTTCTGAAGACGCGGATCTTTGAAACGCGGACTTCACCAGTCGACTAACCCACTGCTTCCAGTCGACTAACGCAGCTCCCTTGAAACGCAGCTTTTCTGAAACGCAGCCCTCCTAGTCGACTAACCCTATGTTCTAGTCGACTAACTTTCTTTCTGAAAACGCAGAACTCTGAACGCAGCTCTATTAGTCGACTGAGCCCTCTTCTATAGTCGACTAACTCCTTTATCAGTCGACTACATGTTTCTCCCTAGTCGACTAAGTATGGCTGTTTGTTGTAGCTAATTCCTTTCTTAATTATGGATCTTATCCTCAAGTCATGCATTATATATGATGACCTGTCACTTGACATATATCACCTTCCCTCCTCTCTGTTTGTTCCTAACGCGGATCCCATGACCGCGTCCGTGTTCTTCTTGTGTTAACGCGACGCAGCACCCGCATCCGCGTCCGCGTTCTCCTCGCGTCCTGTTTTGAACACGGGTCTCGAACCCCGCGTTTGCGGTGCCTTCACGACGCAACTCCCGCGTCTGTGATTCCCGCGTCTGCTATTCCTGCGACGCGACTCCCGCGTCTCACTCTTAAAACTCGCGTTCCTATGCATACTCCCTCTCTCCCTGGACTTCTCCCTTACTTGCCTTTTAACACGTTTACGCGTTAATTTCCTGAATTCCGGATATCAGAGATTTCACTAAGATTTAGGCGAGTGATCTCGCTACCCTCTTGCTTTCCTATTTCATTGGTTATGCGAGTGTTCTCGCTATCCTTTCGGGACTTTCCTATTTTCATCGGTCGACTTGTATTATTCATGATTTATGTTGTTTAGAACTAACACCTTCTTTGATTACTTGACAATCTTGATATGCTGATATTTGACATGCCTTTGCTTGATACTTACCATCCACATGATAATGCCTGTCACCTGTTTATACTACTTGTCATTACATGCTACTATTTAACACATGTATATCACCTGTCAACTGACTTGTTATCACCTAACACCTGACATGCTACTACCTTGGCAAGACCCCTTGTTATGATATGACTTGCCACCGGATTATTATCAATCTCTTGACATGACTGGTTACCTGTCTAATATCACCATCTTGTCATGCTATCCCTTGACACTCAGCATGATATACTTGACCTGTGATTATCACATTTACGGAACCCTGCCTTGTTATCCTGTACTATGTACAGTGACCTGATATCCTGTATCATGATCAGTGACCTGTTATCCTGTATTATATACAGTGACCTGAACTCCTGAATTCCTGATCATGTCCTGTTCCTGTTATTCCCGTAAATTGATAATTAACCTAATAAATCATAAAAGGAACAACTTGCATCGGGTCGGGGAAACTTGCGGATATCAATATGTGTTCGTGTTTACAGTGGTATTAGGCATGTTGTGCAACTAAAACTTCCGGTCTGACCTGTGGGCCTCCAGGCAACCGAGGGGAGTGCTGGCTCCCTCCTCCTGAATCATGATAAGGGCATACATAAGTCCCTCCTGTTAGCCTTGCGGCAGGTTCCGTCACCAAGCAACGGAACAATCCTGGGCCGTGTCCCGGCTATGTACGGGACCCACTGTAAACATAGTTCGTTGATACCCCCGCTGGTTTCCAATAACAACCTTGCTTTACTCGGATATGGATCTATGTGTGCTGGGACGCTAGTTCACATAGCTAGATATCAGGGTAAGACGAGTAATAATAAAGTGTCTAATAATCGGCTCTTTAAGTTGTAAGTAGAGGTATGTGGAATGGGACGCATACTGAAGCCTGCAGCTTAAACGGCTTTGAATCTGTGATATGCCATACCATATTTGCTTGTCCTGGATTTTACTTCGGATTCCCGGCTTTATGAGTATTATGGTATTAATTGCTCATGCTCTGCTTTATCCCTGGTATCCACCTGCCTCCTGTTTATTTTCTTATCATGCCCTGAGTGCAGTCGGATTGTATGTGCTTGGATTATGGTGACATAAGATAAAGGTATATAGATGAGGGTTTCCTTGTTTGGATTATTCCTTCGACGTACTAGTCTTATGGAGCCGTGATCTGAAACCATACAATCAGATTCGCTCGTCCTCGGCTATACTTGGTCTTATCGCTTTACATGTGCTTACCCTTGCTCGCCACTTGGCTTTTGCTTCACCACTCGCCTGGGGAGTTTCATCTGACTCCCCTGGATTCTCATGTCCAGGTCATGGAGATTGAAGTGCGTGGATTCTCCCTGTTGCTGATCAGAGTGGCGTAGCGGTAGCGTGGATCTCCAGCAGACCGTTCAGAGCTCTATTCTTCCAGGCCCCCTGTGTGCCTCTCGAGTTTTCCTTTAGTAAACTCGTGAGTGCCCTTTTGTACTATTCATCCATGTACATCTGCTTGTAATCTCGCAATTGCGCATGTCAGTGATGTAATATTCATGTAATATTGGATCACCTCTGGTGATAACTTTGTAATTGTACTCATGTGTTGGAATGTATAATGCACCACTTGCTTCCGTACTCTGATTCTTGCCTGTACTGATGCTTAGCGTATATACGTGAAGGTACTTCTGACTTGCGTATATACGTTGCAGTAATGTCTCCGTATCCGCCAGGATCGGGGCGTTACAGGTTGGTATCAGAGCTTAGGCTCTCACCTCCTCAGTACGTCCAGACGGCAAATTAATGGTAAAGAAATTTACAACTGGAATGCATGAGTCTTGGTTATACAATCCAACTACAAGTACAAAGTTATCCATTCTCTCTTGATAATCTTATCCTTGAATTCTGAAGTTCTCCCATCCTTTCATACTTCAGTTTCTTGTTATTCTTGGACCAACTCGGACATGAAAAGATGGGGAAATCATAACGGTTCTGGTTCTTCCTAGGGTAACCCTAATGGAGAAAATCTTGATTTAAGACTATCTCTGCAAGATATGATGAGACACGATCAAGTACAGGCGAAGGTCCCGCACCAAGGATCATTGGTTGCACTCCGGGAACAGAAGCCAGGCGACATGTTAGATTTCAGGAAACTACAGCCGGCAATCTTTTCAAGCATGGAGAAGCCCTGGATGCATAGCAGTGGTCAGTAAACCTGATGGGTCTTCTAAATCAACTTGGGTCCCTGACGAGAACTAGGTGAAAATGATCAAAATACAGTTAGAAGATGTAGCCTGGATGTAGTAGTTGGCGGAAACAGCGAGACTGGGAAAGCCCTACACTTGGGACTAGTTCTCGAAGGATTTTTATAGGAAGATTCTTCTCTGTAATAGTCCAGGAAGAAATGAAAGAATGATTTATCAAATTGCGGTAGGGAGATTGGATTGTAAATAAGTACACTGCAAAATTCCTAAGGTATAGTCGGTCGGTGTTTCACATGGTGGCCGACAGGGAGAACCGAGCAAGCAATATCTTAGTGAGAAATGAAGATGAAGAGCAGGATGTTTCTTATCCCCAGCAGCCCAAGGAGTATTCTCAAGTTCTTTTGTCATCATTCGGGAAGTGGAATGGACCCAGAGAAGAAAGATTAGGATGAGTTGCAGATGAAGTTGGTGAAGAGACCCTCTTAATTGATGGAAGTTGAAGGCTCAGACAGGCCTCTGGATGCCCTACTAGCTAAGCCATCCCTCCAACCCTGCCCTCAACATATGACCGGTGGATATTGTCTGGAGTCAGGCATCTACAACACAACCACTAGAAAGATGATGAATTATGTTGTAAAGTAACTGTCTGTTCAAGGAGACAGAGAACATCGCACTAATCAGATCAACTCATCCATTATTACCATTGGGAAGGAATCCAGGACCCACTGGCAGAATAATCTCGCTTCATCCCCAGCATCAAGCATGGAGTCATACACAAAAGAGACCAAGAGTTAGGACACATGGTAAGGGAAGCAAGCATATAATCTGACTGAGGAAGTCAGGATGCTCCATATGATGGAGTGAGAACAAGAAGGGCACCCTATATCTGAAAAAGGAACCCTGAAAGGACTGACCGTAACTATTTATCCCCATTTGTAGCATGTCCGGGAGTTGGTAAACCTCTCTATATCATATCCTCCTCATTGTCCTATCACCATCAATCCTAGTCCGTCCTATCTCTCTCCCTATTTCATGATTCCTATCTCTTCTATTTTTGTTATTCTGATTTATTCTGATTTTCGTGATCTTTATGCCAACTTAAGATATGCGTTGACTAGTGAGGTAACAGCCGGGCAGATGTGGTTCGTTCTAATTATGTTCTGGCGCTTCTCGACTCTGGTATATCACATTTTCTTATATTAGGCAGATCTTCGGCCCCGCGTTAAATTCTTATATTCTGGATACGTCATGGGAGACTAGCACATCAAGCAGAGTAGTCGTCACTTATGTAAGTCGGATAGATTGCATCAATTCATTAGAAGTGTCAGTATATATAACGACATTTCAGAATCAGGACTTCTGGCAGATGGAGTTATGATATTTTCTATTACTCTAATAGCGATCATGATTTCTTCGACTATGATCATGGAACTCGGGTTTTCTCAGAGCTAATATGCCGTCCGATTATTATTCAGAAGACAGAATTCGAGACTCGTTTCTATTCTTGTGATTTCTTGATCATATTCTCAGAGCCAATAACTCCTGGCAGTTTTTATTGATTTGATGGACCAAAGGCCCGCTAGCCTCGCTGAGCGAGGGTCGTGTTCTAGTCATCCGTGAACCTAACCAGGTGTGAGTTTCGCTGCACCCTGGTGCTTAGCATTTAGCGTTGTGTTACGCGCTGGCTTCGCCACGTGAGCTACGCCATATGCGAGCCTCGTAGAGCATTAGCCTCGCTGCACCCTAATGTTTAACACCTGAGCTGTGCTACGCGATGGCCTCACCTAGGCTTGCTTGGCCAGTGACTAGTTCCTTCAGTGCTTAGCACTCTAGCCGTTCCTCGGATTTCTTCTGCCTAGCGTGCTTTCATGGATCCGCGGAACAAGGTTTTATCGCTGTATCTGAGTTATCGCCATGATCCTTGTCAATGATCCATTCCACCAATCTTGCAGGACTCAGATTATCTTCTACATGTTCCATCTGCAGTCGGGTTACCATTCGGAAGTCAGTATTCAGAATTCTTTAGGGTCATTTTATATTCTTGGTTATGTCTTTCAGAGTTAACAACGCCCAGTATGCAGAAATTCTTAATTATTGGTCTTCTTGATTTATACTCATCATTATCAAGGTTTTCTTTATCTTGGGTATTCTGGTTTATCCCCAGGGAATTAATATGTATATGGCACCTCAGTAATTCTACTGCAGAGGACAACATCTTACTATGCAGGGTTTTCTATTATATTATGGACTTCAGCACTATGGATTTCATTAGCTTTAGCTCACAGTCTGATCGAAGTATTATTGATTATCTTACCAAGTCAGCTCACTTTATATTGTTCAGAATGGGTTAGTCCTTTGAAGTTCTGGCAGTGTTCTTTTATAAGCAGACATCAGATCAGTATTATTATGGCATCGTCAGAGGTTGGATGTATACGGCAGAAGTGCAGAGATGCTTTAGTCCTGAGTTAGTTGTTCAGTCGATTTGGGGAGAACCGCTCATAGTTATCCATATCTTGATTGGCATAATTCTCATTCCTATCTTTTTGTGTTCATTTACCCCTTATCGAAATTGCGAGGACGCAATTTTTTGTAAGGTGGATGGAATGTAACACCCCGCTCCCGAATACGTACTTAATTACGTATTCAGATTTTTCGATCGTATTTTTCGATTACCTTCGGTATTTATTTTGTAGTACGAACTATTTACATGAACGTTTTGTCTTGAATTTGGATTCGTGGACTCGGAGTCAGCCCTAGTCTGAACTGAGGGCCCGATCCCAGAGTATTGCTCGATTTGGACATTCTGGTATTCCGATTTGACCAATTTCAGTTTTGATCATCGTTTTCCAATATTTTAGATTTTCTATGATTTTCTGGAATTTTCCTGAATTAAATCGGAAATCTTCAAAACCGGTGTCGGCCAGTGCCGCTGACCGATTCCCGGATTTTTAATTTACAAACTAATTGGAATTACTAAAAGTGTCTTTAGACATTATTTCTCAAAATCACATTTCCTCTCTAAATACCTTTTTCTGAGGATTTACGAATTTATGAAAATTCCACCGGATTCGGTATCGGCCAGTATCACTGGTTGATTCCAGGAATTTTAATTTACAATTGGAATCAAATTTCTAGATTCCGCTTTCATATTACTTCTTAGAATTATATTTTCTTCTTTCAGACATTTTCTGGGATTTTTCAGATTTTATCGAAATCTGGCCGACCCGGTGTAGACCGGTATTGACGGTCGACCTTATGATTTTTATTTCAAAATGAGATTGAATTCTTGAAAACCGATTTCACTAAAAATCATTTTATAATATTTATTATTTTTGAGAATTTTTGGGAAGCTTTTCAAGTTACTTTATTTTTGGGACTTTTCCGGAGTTTTCGGTGTTTTCCCAGATACCGGAGCAGTATCCAGATATTTTCCCACTTTTCTCTCTCCTTCCCCAAACACGAGCTTCACTTCTGAGATTTTGCATTTAATGCGGAGATCCTCTCCATGCCGCATTTAATGCGCTGCCAATCAATCCCAATCAAGTATCATGACTTTTTGTCCTTTTGTTGAAACACAGCCTTTTGCATTTCCCTGGACCCAACTCTTATTTCCCCGCGTCTGGCTCTCTTGCCTGGACGCAGATCTCTTTTGCATGAGACGCAGCCATTTTTCTTTAAGTGAAACGCAAGGTTCCACTTTTAGGATGGGATGGCATCATTATTATATTCTTTTTCCTTACCATTATAAATGCCCCACTCCTTCTCTCTCCTTCATAATTCATTTCTTCTTCTCCCTTGTTTACAGCAGGCCACAAACAGCAAGCATCAGCCATGGCCATCCTTTGGCCACCCATTTCTCCATCATTTCTCCACTATTTTCACCCCAAATTCCACCACCTCTTCCTCCTCCACCTCCTCCTTCATTTCACCAACAACTAACAACCACACACCACCTCCACCATCTTCTTCTTCCTCATTTCTCCACCATGAACCCTTTAAGCTCCAAAGTTTCACCACCCTCTCCACCACCATGTGCTCCACCGTAGCCACCACCGAGTATACCATCTTCACCTCCACGGCGAGCTCTTTCATACTAGCCGACCCGTCGCTCCCCGTGGCATCGTTTGCAAAATCCTATTTTGACCACTTGAACTAGACTTGCACCATCACTTTCATCTCTTGTGAAGACCGCCTCACCTTTTGTTTGGGGCCGCGTTCTTCTCCGTTGGCGCGACGCAAAGGGCCGGTACCCTCCTTTTGGATTGGGGCCGAACTTCCCTTTGCTGGACGCAGCAAGGATCATCTTGGGCGAGTGTTCTTCCTCACCAAGACTTGGTTAAACTTGTAATTGCATACCAAAGATCACAACTCTTAAAACTGTTTCTGCTCGCTGTTTTACAGCATTAGTCGACTTGACCCCTTGACCAGTCGACTAACCCCTTGAAACGCAGTCTGGTTTCTTGTGACGCGGTTCTGTTAGTCGACTACAAGTTTTCCCAGTCGACTAACCCTGTTCTGAAACGCGTCCTTTTCCTGGAACGCTGCCTACTCTTTCATCCCTTATTGACTAACTCTTTCTTGTGAGACGCGGACTTGTGAAATGCGGATTCATGAGACGCGGACTTGGGGCAAGACGCGGACTTGTGGAACGCAACTTCGTGAGACGCAGTCTTGCGAAACGCAGCTCATTAGTCGACTACCCTAACCTCCTAGTCGACTACCTTTCCTTCTGAAGACGCGGATCTTTGAAACGCGGACTTCACCAGTCGACTAACCCACTGCTTCCAGTCGACTAACGCAGCTCCCTTGAAACGCAGCTTTTCTGAAACGCAGCCCTCCTAGTCGACTAACCCTATGTTCTAGTCGACTAACTTTCTTTCTGAAAACGCAGAACTCTGAACGCAGCTCTATTAGTCGACTGAGCCCTCTTCTATAGTCGACTAACTCCTTTATCAGTCGACTACATGTTTCTCCCTAGTCGACTAAGTATGGCTGTTTGTTGTAGCTAATTCCTTTCTTAATTATGGATCTTATCCTCAAGTCATGCATTATATATGATGACCTGTCACTTGACATATATCACCTTCCCTCCTCTCTGTTTGTTCCTAACGCGGATCCCATGACCGCGTCCGTGTTCTTCTTGTGTTAACGCGACGCAGCACCCGCATCCGCGTCCGCGTTCTCCTCGCGTCCTGTTTTGAACACGGGTCTCGAACCCCGCGTTTGCGGTGCCTTCACGACGCAACTCCCGCGTCTGTGATTCCCGCGTCTGCTATTCCTGCGACGCGACTCCCGCGTCTCACTCTTAAAACTCGCGTTCCTATGCATACTCCCTCTCTCCCTGGACTTCTCCCTTACTTGCCTTTTAACACGTTTACGCGTTAATTTCCTGAATTCCGGATATCAGAGATTTCACTAAGATTTAGGCGAGTGATCTCGCTACCCTCTTGCTTTCCTATTTCATTGGTTATGCGAGTGTTCTCGCTATCCTTTTGGGACTTTCCTATTTTCATCGGTCGACTTGTATTATTCATGATTTATGTTGTTTAGAACTAACACCTTCTTTGATTACTTGACAATCTTGATATGCTGATATTTGACATGCCTTTGCTTGATACTTACCATCCACATGATAATGCCTGTCACCTGTTTATACTACTTGTCATTACATGCTACTATTTAACACATGTATATCACCTGTCAACTGACTTGTTATCACCTAACACCTGACATGCTACTACCTTGGCAAGACCCCTTGTTATGATATGACTTGCCACCGGATTATTATCAATCTCTTGACATGACTGGTTACCTGTCTAATATCACCATCTTGTCATGCTATCCCTTGACACTCAGCATGATATACTTGACCTGTGATTATCACATTTACGGGAACCCTGCCTTGTTATCCTGTACTATGTACAGTGACCTGATATCCTGTATCATGATCAGTGACCTGTTATCCTGTATTATATACAGTGACCTGAACTCCTGAATTCCTGATCATGTCCTGTTCCTGTTATTCCCGTAAATTGATAATTAACCTAATAAATCATAAAAGGAACAACTTGCATCGGGTCGGGGGAAACTTGCGGATATCAATATGTGTTCGTGTTACAGTGGTATTAGGCATGTTGTGCAACTAAAACTTCCGGTCTGACCTGTGGGCCTCCAGGCAACCGAGGGGAGTGCTGGCTCCCTCCTCCTGAATCATGATAAGGGCATACATAAGTCCCTCCTGTTAGCCTTGCGGCAGGTTCCGTCACCAAGCAACGGAACAATCCTGGGCCGTGGTCCCGGCTATGTACGGGACCCACTGTAAACATAGTTCGTTGATACCCCGCTGGTTTCCAATAACAACCTTGCTTTACTCGGATATGGATCTATGTGTGCTGGGACGCTAGTTCACATAGCTAGATATCAGGGTAAGACGAGTAATAATAAAGTGTCTAATAATCGGCTCTTTAAGTTGTAAGTAGAGGTATGTGGAATGGGACGCATACTGAAGCCTGCAGCTTAAACGGCTTTGAATCTGTGATATGCCATACCATATTTGCTTGTCCTGGATTTTACTTCGGATTCCCGGCTTTATGAGTATTATGGTATTAATTGCTCATGCTCTGCTTTATCCCTGGTATCCACCTGCCTCCTGTTTATTTTCTTATCATGCCCTGAGTGCAGTCGGATTGTATGTGCTTGGATTATGGTGACATAAGATAAAGGTGAAATTACTCTGATACCAATTGTAAGATCACCTAGAGGGGGGGTGAATAGGTGATGGCTAATCTAATGGTCACTTATGAACAAATAATGCGGAATTAAAACTAAGTTGACCAAATTAAAATTTCTTTTAATTAAACACTTATGTATAACTCAAGAGTGTTGCCGAATTCCCCTTGCGAGGCTCTGGACAAGCTCCTCTAGATTCCCCTTGAATGGGTTGAGGTGCCGCGTTGGCTCTCTTGGTTGAATACTAGTGTTAACAACAATCCCACGCAATTATATATCAATTAAGCACAAGGGTATATATCATGCATATATAAGATGAACAAAATAAATTGAATGCAAGATATAAAATAGAGACAAAAAGAGAAAGAGGGAAGAGTAAGCAATCGCAAACACAAAGGGTTGTTTCGAGGTTCGAGCACACTTGCTCTACATCCCCGCCTTCGACACACGAAGGGTTTCCACTATGCAAGATCCCAATGGATCTCTCCTCGGTGCCACACACCTACAAACCCTCGGACTCCCAAGTCCCGTACACACGCAAGTCCACCGACTCGCCGAGGCCGTACCTCGAACCACCAAGAGTTCACAACCGAACTCCAACCACAACGAGCACACTTGCCCGTCTCCTCAAAGTACAAAGAAAATCTCTTTGGTGATCTAACACTTGATCACCAATTACAAAAGCTCACTACAACACTTTCCTATAGGATAGATATGTCTATGGATGCTCAAGTGAAGTGTGAGAAATCAAGGAAAGAAAGCTTTGGTAGAAAACACAAGAAATCACTTTAACACTCTCTTGATAAAAACTCCCTTTTGATTGGAAGTATTAGCACTCTATTTTGTGGAGAAAACTCTTCTAAAAGTATCAGAAAAACAGCTCAAGAAATCTCCAAAAACTTAACCTCAAAACAGATGACAAGATCCCAATTTATAGGCTGCCAGAAATAGAGCCGTTGGGGTTCTGTCAGTGCTGTCGGTCGACCGCCGGTCGACCGGCCAACGGTCATTTTTCTGACCGTTGCAGCCACCGGTCGACCGGCTCGGTCGACCGATAACCTGGAATGAACTGTCGGTCGACCGGCCCGGTCGACTGATATTTCCAGAGAGCAAAGCTCTCTTGGTCGGTCGACCGACCCGGTCGACCGGCCACTGTGCTGACAACGTGCACAGGGCTGTGCACATCGGTCGACCGGACCGGTCGACCGGTTTGGCCTGTCAGCCAGTTTCCAGGTCTGAAAAACAGGATTTAAAAATCTTTTATAAAATCCTAAAAATACATAGAAATTCTACAAAAATAGTTTTACCAATATACTTGAAAGAACAAACATGCTTGCACAAAATCAAGACATGTTATATATGTTTTGGTCTATTTTTGTAACTTGGAAATATTAGCTCAATAACAAAATGTATTTTTCCAAAACATGTTTTTCCAAACTTGTTTTTCTAAATCTTCATCAAATACAAAAACAAGATATTTGAGTTCATTTTAAAGCATAGTGTGTATGGATATGATCCACTACACAAGAAATATCTATGTTTTTGATATAAAACTCTAATCAAGATTTTGGTTTAAAGATATGAACTATGAAATACCAAAATCCAAAGTTTTTATATTTTGTCTCAAAGAAAATCTTTTACTAAATAAAAATTCTTTTCTAAAAAGAATCTTTTATGAAATCAATTAAATCAAGAGTTCTATCAAGAGTGTGTGTGTGTGATATAACTTGAGCAATCCACCAACTATCTATCCTTTACATTTTTACTAAAACAAAAATACAAATTCTATACCTAGACCCAAGTCTTCAACTTCTTGAAGTCTTCCCTTGAAGGCTTCTCATCTTCTTGACTTGGTCCAAGCTTGATCCAAAAACTCCTTGGATCACCACATGCAAGCTCCAAATCTTGTTCTTTTATCCTTTGTTGAGCTATGCATCTACTAAGATCTTGATCATGAATCTGTCACTAATTAAACACAAGATCATTAGTAACTATAACTACATGAGTTGATCATCATCAAAACTAGGGTGAAGGGCCTTTGGGCCAACAATCTCCCCTTTTTGATGATGACAAAACTCATGGAGTTATATATGCATGGATTAAAGTAAAGCTTCAAAGAAGCTCCCCCTTAACTCATGCATACCAAATAAATAATAGATATGTCAATAAAAGCACATGACATGTATGCAATGTAGGAGATGCAATCATATAAATCAAATCATAAATCAAATCTTTTGCTCCTAATTGCAAGACAACATATATGCATAAATACAAATCTTACTCCCCCTTAAGCAAGGAACCAAATACTTCTCCCCCTTAAGTAAGGAAATCATGAAATCATGCATATAAAATCACAAATTCTTCTCCCCCTTTTTGTCAATCATCAACAAGGGTTCAAAGAAAAATACATCAAACAAATTTTTCTCCCCTTTTTTTTTTTTTTTTTTTTGGTCAAAAATAAGGAAATCAAGGAGGGTAAATACAAATCAATCAATAAAATTTATATGCGATATAAATTCATGAAGAGGAAGACGTTAAGTTAGCTTCCCGACACATATACATTACATGAAAGAGGGATGACAAGCCCTAATTCACATAACGTATAATATGTCATGCATAAGAGGAGATGTGAAGCTCCCCCTACACACGTATATCATGAAAAGAAGAGTTGTCAAGCTCCTCAAATTATAATATACTCAACATGAATCTACATATGGAAGAGATGTTAAGCTCTCCTTGCATATAGACAATACAAATCAAAATTTTGAATTTTTCTTATGAAAACAAAATTTTGAAATATCTTAAAATACAATATTTTCTTTTAAGGTACCAAATGTAGAACAACCAAATTTTGAATTTTGATACCAATTGTGAAATACAATGCATAAGCTTGAAGATAAATAAGATTTGAAGTAAGCTTAGCATTACAACTTTGTGCTTTAAAAATGTAAGTCCATTTAGATACAAGCACACAACAAATCATATATATGTATGAAGAACTAATATCAATTGAAGGTGATACATACATATATGGGAAAGCAAAAATATGAGTATATACATAAGAGGTCAAATTGATACCAATTGAAAATATCCAATGATGCCAATTGAAAATTAAGCTTAAGTGTATATATCATATAATCTACCACATGAAGAATTCGAGCTAGTTAAATGAAGGTGTTTAACAACTAGTACGGAATCCTTCAATCAAGGAATAAATCAAAGGTTTTTCATGAAATATCAATGAAACACAAGGCACTAAAAACACTCTAATCCATAAAGTCCATTTAATGTTTTCAAGAGATGTGAGTGTACTAATGTTATGTGAAGCATGGCATCATGAAAATTACAATAAAACTCAATATTCCTTAAAATTTTGAATTATCATAACTTTTAAAACCTTGAAAATAAAAAAATTTTTTATTAAAAAAATGTTTCATAATATATGTATGTTTTGTCAATACAAGAAGCATACATACATATCTCTAACACAATTGAGTCCATATATATAGATTTGCATGAAAGGCAAATGACTCAAGAGGTATCCATGTATATCTTAATGTTTTGGCAAAATAACCATATACATGAAATGAAATCACATGATCATAACATAAATCCAAATGGGAATAAAAGTTTAAGAATGTAATGATCATCAACATAAGGCTATACTAGTACATCTAATAGGCACAAATAAGCATTCAACCCAATCATATATAGATTTATTTGTGGTCCATAAGGTGTACAAGTATAAATCCAAGTGTTGACAAATACTAACATCTAAACTAATATTCAATACAATGAAGCATCAAAATTTTGAAATCACAAAAGAATTTATCCATAAAAATAGAATCATGTGCAATACTTGAAGAATAGATAACTAGTTTAAATAAATTTTTGACAAACTAGTTAAAGATCCTTCATAAATAAAAATCATATGTTTTTTCATGAATAATACTAAATACATAAAGTTCAAGCACTCATATTCCATAAAGCTCCAAATTATATATTTTCTTAAAGATAGAGTGTTCAAAGGTCATGTAAATAGTATCTACATGAAATAGTCATAGAAGCCCAAATCAAATCATGACTAAAATTTTTATCACCAACACATAAAAATCATTTTTATCAAAACAAATCATCTTAAAAATAATCTACATGGTATATGTATGAATTATACAAATCTAGCAATATGCATACATATCCCAAATATTAAAAGAGTCTATTAAATGTTTGCATGAAGGCAAAAGACTCACGGGTATACATGTATATTTATTAGATTTGAATTAAACATGCATATACATGAAGTAAATCACAAAAATTGGCACAACATGTATATATGAGAATTATCAAAACTAGATTATACATATGCATAAAGTGGATACAAGTGAGCATGAAGTTCAATTATTTAAGAGTCAATTGTAATTCACTATGTGTATATGTATACATACAAGTTTGACAAATCTACATCTAAGCATGTAACTACCACATAAAGCACAAATCAAACAAAATCATGAACATGCTATGAATGTATGAAATAAGTAAAAGCATGTATATAAGAATAGGAGTTAAGAAATTGTTACCAACTTCAAAGCTCCAAGCATGGTGGTCTTTTCCACCATAATTCCTTGATAGCAATGCATCTACAAGAGTGTCCATCATATTCATTGCATTGGCTACCAAGGCACCAATCCTCTCACGTTTTGTGAGAGCCCTCACCTACATCAAAATCAAAAGGTGGGGGTTTTGGTACCCATGTTTTCTTGGGTCCTTTGGGGTTAGCATTGTTGTAAGGAACCCAAAATCTATTATACTTAGCAAAATATAAATATGGTTTCTTATCAAAACAATATCTTGCTAGATGGCCTTTGCGGCCGCAATGTGTACAAATGTACACCTTAGCATGATGCTTATGAGTGTGATTGTGATCGTGATGTGCACCATAAGCATGAGCATGATGAGTATGTGCATGAGCATGTGGAGTTTGTTTCTTGGGAAACATGGACTCCAATCTAGTATGTTTAAATGCACAAGAGTTCAAAGTTGAACTCAAAATATTCATCTTATTTTTCATATTCTTAATCTCATTAGATGTGGCATGAAAAGCATGATGAGATGAAGAATCATTTTTCTTTTTCTTCTTAGCAACAAAATCTTTTTCTTTTTCAACAAATTTTCTTTTTAAAGATTTATTTTCTTGCAAAATATCTTCTTTTTGTTTTTCCACCAAGTCAATCTTTTCTTTCAAAGTGTTGTTTCCTTCACACAAAATACTCAATTTAGAAAATAAGGAAACATTCTCATTTTTCAAATCTTCTTTTTCTTTTTCTAAACATGCAAGTTTATTTTTCAAGGAATCATTTTCTACATGCATGCAATCAATGTTCTTTTTCAAAATCTTGTTATCTTTTTCTAAGCATGCAATGTTATCTCTAAAAGAGTCTTGTTCTATATGCATGCAAGCAAGTTCCTTTTTCAAATTTTTATTATTCTTTTTAATCATGTCATATTTTTCAAGTATAAGATGACAAAAGGTAGTGAGCTCATCATATGACATGTCCTCATCATCGGATTCGGAATTTACCTCAAGGGGGTTATCCCCTTGGACCATGTAGCACTTGTTGGAGGTGTCGCTTCCAACATCCGAATCACTCCCCGCATAGTATTGTTCATTTTCGCCAAGGGAGATGAGGGTGTTCCATACTACAAAAGCCAACTCAATGTTAGAAACCCTAGATAGATAATCATCATTTAGGGTTGATTTAAGAGCATGAAGGGCTTTTGTATTAGCCTCAAGATTCTTACCATCTATACAATAAGCATTATTAGTAGTGGCAAGATATACATTATAACCTAGGGCTTTGAGGAATAATGACATCTTAACTTTCCAAATGTGGATGTTAAGAATATCAAAGGTGGGTGGTGACATAAAGTCCATGGTGAGGTGTGTGTGTACAACAAATATTGTGATTAGCCCAAATGTAGGATCTTTAACTCTTAGGTTGTTAGACCCAATATCAAGAGCACTAGCTCTGATACCAATTGAAATTACTCTGATACCAATTGTAAGATCACCTAGAGGGGGGGTGAATAGGTGATGGCTAATCTAATGGTCACTTATGAACAAATAATGCGGAATTAAAACTAAGTTGACCAAATTAAAATTTCTTTTAATTAAACACTTATGTATAACTCAAGAGTGTTGCCGAATTCCCCTTGCGAGGCTCTGGACAAGCTCCTCTAGATTCCCCTTGAATGGGTTGAGGTGCCGCGTTGGCTCTCTTGGTTGAATACTAGTGTTAACAACAATCCCACGCAATTATATATCAATTAAGCACAAGGGTATATATCATGCATATATAAGATGAACAAAATAAATTGAATGCAAGATATAAAATAGAGACAAAAAGAGAAAGAGGGAAGAGTAAGCAATCGCAAACACAAAGGGTTGTTTCGAGGTTCGAGCACACTTGCTCTACATCCCCGCCTTCGACACACGAAGGGTTTCCACTATGCAAGATCCCAATGGATCTCTCCTCGGTGCCACACACCTACAAACCCTCGGACTCCCAAGTCCCGTACACACGCAAGTCCACCGACTCGCCGAGGCCGTACCTCGAACCACCAAGAGTTCACAACCGAACTCCAACCACAACGAGCACACTTGCCCGTCTCCTCAAAGTACAAAGAAAATCTCTTTGGTGATCTAACACTTGATCACCAATTACAAAAGCTCACTACAACACTTTCCTATAGGATAGATATGTCTATGGATGCTCAAGTGAAGTGTGAGAAATCAAGGAAAGAAAGCTTTGGTAGAAAACACAAGAAATCACTTTAACACTCTCTTGATAAAAACTCCCTTTTGATTGGAAGTATTAGCACTCTATTTTGTGGAGAAAACTCTTCTAAAAGTATCAGAAAAACAGCTCAAGAAATCTCCAAAAACTTAACCTCAAAACAGATGACAAGATCCCAATTTATAGGCTGCCAGAAATAGAGCCGTTGGGGTTCTGTCAGTGCTGTCGGTCGACCGCCGGTCGACCGGCCAACGGTCATTTTTCTGACCGTTGCAGCCACCGGTCGACCGGCTCGGTCGACCGATAACCTGGAATGAACTGTCGGTCGACCGGCCCGTCGACTGATATTTCCAGAGAGCAAAGCTCTCTTGGTCGGTCGACCGACCCGGTCGACCGGCCACTGTGCTGACAACGTGCACAGGGCTGTGCACATCGGTCGACCGGACCGGTCGACCGGTTTGGCCTGTCAGCCAGTTTCCAGGTCTGAAAAACAGGATTTAAAAATCTTTTATAAAATCCTAAAAATACATAGAAATTCTACAAAAATAGTTTTACCAATATACTTGAAAGAACAAACATGCTTGCACAAAATCAAGACATGTTATATATGTTTTGGTCTATTTTTGTAACTTGGAAATATTAGCTCAATAACAAAAATGTATTTTTCCAAAACATGTTTTTCCAAACTTGTTTTTCTAAATCTTCATCAAATACAAAAACAAGATATTTGAGTTCATTTTAAAGCATAGTGTGTATGGATATGATCCACTACACAAGAAATATCTATGTTTTTGATATAAAACTCTAATCAAGATTTTGGTTTAAAGATATGAACTATGAAATACCAAAATCCAAAGTTTTTATATTTTGTCTCAAAGAAAATCTTTTACTAAATAAAAATTCTTTTCTAAAAAGAAATCTTTTATGAAATCAATTAAATCAAGAGTTCTATCAAGAGTGTGTGTGTGTGATATAACTTGAGCAATCCACCAACTATCTATCCTTTACATTTTTACTAAAACAAAATACAAATTCTATACCTAGACCCAAGTCTTCAACTTCTTGAAGTCTTCCCTTGAAGGCTTCTCATCTTCTTGACTTGGTCCAAGCTTGATCCAAAAACTCCTTGGATCACCACATGCAAGCTCCAAATCTTGTTCTTTTATCCTTTGTTGAGCTATGCATCTACTAAGATCTTGATCATGAATCTGTCACTAATTAAACACAAGATCATTAGTAACTATAACTACATGAGTTGATCATCATCAAAACTAGGGTGAAGGGCCTTTGGGCCAACAAAAGGTATATAGATGAGGGTTTCCTTGTTTGGATTATTCCTTCGACGTACTAGTCTTATGGAGCCGTGATCTGAACCATACAATCAGATTCGCTCGTCCTCGGCTATACTTGGTCTTATCGCTTTACATGTGCTTACCCTTGCTCGCCACTTGGCTTTTGCTTCACCACTCGCCTGGGGAGTTTCATCTGACTCCCCTGGATTCTCATGTCCAGGTCATGGAGATTGAAGTGCGTGGATTCTCCCTATTGCTGATCAGAGTGGCGTAGCGGTAGCGTGGATCTCCAGCAGACCGTTCAGAGCTCTATTCTTCCAGGCCCCCTGTGTGCCTCTCGAGTTTTCCTTTAGTAAACTCGTGAGTGCCCTTTTGTACTATTCATCCATGTACATCTGCTTGTAATCTCGCAATTGCGCATGTCAGTGATGTAATATTCATGTAATATTGGATCACCTCTGGTGATAACTTTGTAATTGTACTCATGTGTTGGAATGTATAATGCACCACTTGCTTCCGTACTCTGATTCTTGCCTGTACTGATGCTTAGCGTATATACGTGAAGGTACTTCTGACTTGCGTATATACGTTGCAGTAATGTCTCCGTATCCGCCAGGATTGGGGCGTTACAGCGACTTTGGTCGCAGTACGTTAAGTAAGTGTTGTTTTATTAAGTGTTGTTTTTTGGATTAAGTCATTTTTTGAATCTAAATGAAAAATGAAAAGTTGTCTGTTGTCTGATGCGACTTGGAGTCAGTCCGTGAGACGCGACCTGTCATGAAGATTTTATGAGATCTTTTAACGTCAAGTCTATGTTGACGAACCCCGCACCATTCGTTGTTTCCCGAAGCGGTTGTCTACGCGTCGGTTCTTCATTGGGTTTAGGCGTTAATGTCTTTTAATACCAAACCGGCGCTGGCGGTTGGAGACCATTAATGCCGACGATTCTGATTAATGAACCATTAATTATGGTTATTATGGGCTGCCTATAAATAGGGCTCACCCTCTCCCTTTAACAGTCCATAATTAGACTGTTTTCTTTCGAGAGCAATTGCTCTGAGAATTTCCGTCTTCTTCAGAGTCTCTAACAGGGGCCTGCCTCCATGGATGAAGATGACCCTATTGACGAACTTGATCGATGTTCGTCCACAAGGGAAGAAGTCATAGACCTCATCGTCCACAAGGGAAGAAGTCATGGTCCTCGTCGTTCACAAGGGAAGAAGTCATGATCCTTGACGAGGACTTAATCCTCACCGAGATCTGCTCTGACTTGATGCACCAGTCAAGCTTGCTGGTAACGGATGGTCAGAGTGGGTATGGCGGCGGGGGATGTGGTGGATATAGTGGTGGGTAGCATACCTTGTGAGGTCTCACTCTCCCTCTCTTACCCCAGAAGTCACATCGAGGAAACTCCATGCTCACTGGATAACCTTCTGGTGAAGAGATGTTCATAAATGAAAGATTCTGCTGCCACCAGACCTCCAGGAGAAGATTGCTCTTAGTAGTCAACAAGGGCTCTTCTTGGCTCTTTTGATGTTTTGTCTTCTTGGCTACTTTGATGTTTAGTTTCTGCTGCCACCAGACCTCAAGAAGAAGATTGCTCTTAGTCAACAAGGGATTTTTTGATGTTTAGTCTTCTTGGCTACTTTGATGTTTAGTCTTCTTTGTAACACTCAATCTTATTGATTCTGCTGCCACCAGACCTCAAGAAGAAGATTGCTCTTAGTCAACAAGGGATTTTTTTGATGTTTAGTCTTCTTTTGTACTGCTGTATTTGTAACACTCAATCTTATTGTATAAGAGATCGTTTTGTATCATTTGCACATGCCTGGAGATAAATGCCTGGACATAAATAAAAAGCATATTTGTTTTTTTTAATAAACTACGAACTTTTTCGCAGCCATGCATTGCAAACAAAACAACTATGACCATAGATGACACTGCGACCAAGGTCGCATAAGATACATTGCAAACAGTAACTACTGCGACCAGGGTCGACGCTGTGACCAAAGTCTGCGACTAAGCAACTGCTGCGGTGACGTGTCACCTCGTCGCAGTGTTGTTGTTGATTAAGACTAAAGACCAGCAATAGCGACCAAGATTGCAGATTATTTTTTTAAGACTGCGGCCATCAACTGCGACCAATGTCGCAGTGTTGTTGTTGATTATTTATAAAGACCACCAACTGCGACCAAGGTGTGATGTTGTTGATTAAGAGTAAAGACCAGCAACTGCGACCAAGGTCGCTGTGTATTTTATTAAGACTAAACACCAACAACTGCGATCAAGGTCGCAGTTTATTTTATTAAGACTACGGTCGTTTATTTTATTAAGACTACGGTCAGAAACTGCGACCAAGGTAGCAGTGTTGTTGTTGATTAAGACTAAAGTCCAGCAACTGTGACCAAGGTCGCAGTGTATTTATTAAGTCTGCGTCCAGCAACTGCAACCAATGTCGCAACCTTTCATTTTAAAAATTTATAAGGGTGAAGTAATATAATTATTAACTGCGACCAAGGTCGCAGTATATTCGTTTAGCGTAAAATATTTAAAATGAAGGTTTGTAACAATTGTACAGCATTTTCAACCAAGACATAGTAATAAAAATGTAATTCACACAATTAACTTTAGAAAACAGATTTATATATATTTAAAAAAAAACAAAATACAATTTTTTTAAACTTCTAATCCTCGTCATCACCATCGTAATGAGAATATTTTTTTAAACTTCTAATCCTCGTCATCACCATCGTAATGAGAAAGAAGTTTGCGACTTTGGTCGCAATACTGAAGGAGGTCGCATTGCTATACGATAGCATGTTTCCTCCGGTATTCTTTATTCTGTATTAAGTATGCGACCATGGAATATTTTTTTTACTTTTCAATGCTAGAAGTCGCTGTCGTCATATAAAAGGGGTATTTTTGTCAATTTGTTTCACGATTGTTTAGGCGGGTTTTTTTGATTTTTTTGGCGCCCACACTCTGCGACCGATGTGTGGCATATATTCAGCCACGTCCCGCAGGCTGAGAAACTCTCTCAGCCCGCAGGCTGAGGTACAGTAAGCCCATATATATATATATATATATATATATATATATATATATATATATATATATATATATATATATATATATATATATATATTGTAGGGGAAATTTGAGATATATATATATATATATTGTAGGGAAATTTGAGATAAAAATAAAATTGAATGAGTATAAATTTTGTGTATAAAATTGTTGGTGTATTTATATATATGCCTATATATGAATGTATACTTATATATATACATTAATATATAGTTGTATTTCTATTATGTATATTATCCCACTAGATACACAATATTAAAATTTTAAACTAGTGAGGTGGCATGACTTGGGCAACATCAGGACGAGAGAGAGGCCAAGTGACATGTTTGGGTAATTTTCACATGCTTATAGATACAGGTATATAGGGAAAATGAGGATAAGTAAATTCATCTCATTCCTACTCTTATTTCTCCTCATTTCTTCCCAAAATTCTGAAGCCCTCCCCCTCTCCCGTGTTTTGATCGGCAGCCAGCGCCCCCCCCCCCCCCCCCCCCCCCCCGGTTTCTGTCTCTCTCTCCCCTCTCTCTCAGTCAAGTCCCTCTCCCCCGAATCTCTTTCCCCCTCTCTGGTGACTGACTGCGGCAACAGCAGCTGTCGGAATAGCTGCTGGCAGCAACAGTTGCCGCAGCCGTCACTGGCAGCGCCAGGCTGCTCGCGCGGCACATGGCAGTGCCGGCGAGGATCCCACGCAGCGGGCGGAAATCGGAGGCAGGAGGGGGTGCGGGTCCGCCTTGTTGCCGTGAGCAAGGAAGAGCTCAGGTGAGGGAGAAACTTGCTTGATGAAATTTTACTTCAAAATATGAGCAAAAGACCCACTCACAATAGACTTCCAATCTCTTAATCGAGATCCTACATAATTTAGTCTTCATTCTCTTCTTTTATCTTTTGATTTCAATTAGAGAAGTTGAAATTGTTATGAGTCTAATGATCCATACATCTATGAGTGTTCCTTTCTAATTTCTGAGAAATTTTGAACTCAATTATGTTGGTTGCTCCAATTTTCCCCATGAATGCAACTAAATTATTGCTTTGAAATTCTTAACATCCAAATTTTGGAAGTCTATTGTGAGTGGGTCTTTTGCTCATATTATGGTAATTTAGTCTTCATTCTCTTCTTTTATCTTTAGATTTCAATTAGAGAAGTTGAAATTCATTTGATTCATTCTCTTTTGTGCTATATATTGTTATTAGCATGTGTCAGTGTGGCTCTAATTTGAATTCTAAGAGCTGTATTATCTAGCCTACATAAAGAGAGATCTGGAATTTCTGATTGATGTAGAAAAGAGTTAATTCTGTTGGGAAATTGGGAGGATGGTGGGGTGTATTTTGTTGATTGTGAAGAGGGCTGAAGAATGATGTAGGTTTAGTTATTATTGCAGATTGGATAGAGATTATTGAAATTTTGGTAGTATTTATTTGCAGTAGAGTAAGCTTCACATGCCTCAGTTCTTCACATGCCTTTCCTTTTTCTTTTCTTTTTCGTTTTGTTTTATTCCTTTTCTTTTGAAAGGAAGTTGTTGTATTTGAGGAAAATCATGCACGGAAGATTATATAATTATAATATAAAATGTATCAACTGGATGCTAAATTTCATCTTTTGATTATCCAAATGTCAACGGAGAATATAGTCGTGACGAATGGGTATAATTGAAAATAAGATGGTTCTTAATCCTTAGATGGAAATTGTGATCAAACCAGAGATACGGTTCTAAAGAGTCTAAAATGAGATGGATCCTCATTCCCAATTTCTAGTACTTGCGGTAAATCAATCCCATTATGCGTGATCGCCTTATAAATATCAAACTATTGGCGTATGTTAAGGATATTCAATAAATAGCTAATAAGCTGTGGAGGATAATTGTAGGAGTAGAAAAATCTAAATTTTCTCAATATGTCTTATTTGAAAATGCCTTAATTCACACCTGTAAACTCACACTATTGTGTCACATTTGAAGTAGTAGACATAGGTTTATGGCTTGTAAATCTATGCAAAAAAAGTTAGGTATTTAATTATCACTCTTGAAATCCCTGTTAATTATTTTGACCATTCTAGAAAAGTACATAATATATTGCACAATTTAAAGTTGCAAACTTTGGGTGTCCGTTGATATCTTTAAACTTGGGCATTTATTTGAGACTTGTGAGCTTATGGGGAATAGATAAATTATTTATTTATTAGGAAATATGAACTTGGCGTGCCTATTGAATGTGTGTGTGCGCGTGCGCGCGCGCGCGTGTGTGTGAACAATGCATACTGAGTAGCAAGGTATGACTTTTATTGATCTCTTATCAAGTAAGAAGCTTGTTGGTCAATTAGAAAATTGTAGATTTGATGGATAACATAAAAATATCAAACTTTACATGAATTTTTGGAAAGATATAAATTCATAGATTGTTGTTAAACCATAAAAAGTTTGGAGTATGGATTTATTAGGATACACAAAAGAGTGGAATCTTTAGAATTTAGAATGATATTATTAGAGATCAACCGATTATCCATGTGCGCCTATTCTATCTGGATGTTCATCAACTGGTGAGAGGAATGTCTTATATTGGGTGTAGTAGAAGTGGTGGTAACGACTCTGGCCCCTTATATAGTTGTAGAATTGTATTAAATGGATTATGCGTACGTGTTGGTCTTTGCACGTGTACGGCTTGCGCACATACAAAGACTAAGTGTTAAGATTGATTACTAAAGTATAGTCATACATCAGTTAATCCAACTTCTAGCTTGACCATTGTCATGCGACGACAAGGATGGTATATAAACAAGAGTACGTGTGTGGGTGTGTACATGTACATGCACATATATGTCAGTACACAAATGTTAGAATATTCATTTACTTAAGCATGCTTTGAAATGAGTTAATAAAAGGTTATAAAGGCTCACTGTCTTGCAATGATTCCTTCTTTCTTTTCAAATAGTAATTTAAACAGAGTAAATCATCTCGGGACATCTTAAAAATACACATTTTTTGAGTGAAATGCTTATTTCACACCACGTCTTGGTCTTGCATAATCTCCACTCTCTTAAATCTCGAGTAAACTTGATAAACTATTAATTATGATTTCGGAAACATTCCTCAATTTATATTTTAATCTTGGTGTAAATTATATGTTATTTGAGACATATATATATATATATATATATATATATATATATATATATTTTGAGTAGAATTTTGATGAAACTGGATTACTAATAATGGGGAGAAACAATTTGTTATGTGACGTAACTTCAGTATGTATAGCGAGTACATGTATATAAATTATTACAATAATTTCCTTGGAAACTAAAGAAGATAATTCTTGACAAGAGTCTGATCGGGAATTCTATGAACTATTAATAACCTGTAATTTGGACTTATATTACTAATCAACTCACTCCTCAATCTTAAGTAATAGCCTCAGTAAAATGGAATAGGGGATTTAGGTTGATTGAGACTTAGTGGACTATCTATAATTTACAAACATGATAAGACTCCGAATTTGGATGATAATTAGTCAACTACTGTGAACAAATATAAAATACATGAAAATGAGAATTTTGTTTAATTATAAGATCTAATGGCGTGATCTAAGAATGAATATTGTGTATGTGACCAATTGTTCGATATGATGACCAAAATGAGTGACATAATTGTGCATGACTTGTATATCTCGTGTGGTTGATATGGTTGTGAATAGTATATATATAATGATTATTGCACATGGTTATTGCATGCTTACATACATGATGGAAGGGACCGGGCGGGAGTCGGTGGGTGCATTGTGACATGAGGGAAGGGGCCGGGCGGAAGCCGGTGGGTACGAAGATGGGTATGGCATTGTGCATTGTGATATGAAGGAAGGGACCGGGCGGGAGCCGATGGGGTACGAAGAAGGGGTATGAGATTGTGTGTATGATACAAAGTAAAGAAGTGGTTTATCCAATATGATCAGTGTTGTATGCTTGTCCTTGATGCAAGACTGTGAAACCTTACTTTATTATAAAAGAACATGATATATAATATGATGTGTGAATGTGTAAGGGTTTATTCATGAAGTACTCCTAGCGTGATACAATTATATGATATATAAGTACGTTTGTGATATAAGTATTATTTGAATTTATAAACTATGTTATGGTTTAGATATTGTGAGTGGTGTACCGTCAGGAATGGTATACGAGATAACATTTGTGATACGAGTTGTGTATACATAAGATGAATTTTGTAATAAACTATAAGTAATTGGAAGTACATGTATTATACAAGAAAGAAATTCAAGTTAAAGAATTATTAACGGAAGGATTGAGGCCGTTTTACAAACTATAGAGATGGTTAGGTTGACTGTTTATCATGTATATTATTGACTTCTTATTTCTCTTCTTCATCCATACTCGCCTTGTTATTTGAAAAAGAGCATATTTCATTTTACTTTGACATGTATATCATTTCCTTGATTTCCTTCTGACTCTACTCACTGAGCTATCGAGCTACACCATCTCAGTTTCATGTCTTTTTCAGGTTATGACAAAACATAGGCCCAGCTTACTATGGACGCTTTGTTAAGAGTTTCTTTAAGAACGAAAGTATTGTATAATATTCATTGTAAAAGATTTTATTGTATATATTCATAACTTTATTCTTTATGTACTTGCATCAAGTATTATATTTGCTAGATGTATTGATGTAAAAATGAGTTAGTTTGTGATAACTATGCTTAGTTAGAGTTATAGTACTTCTGGGTTATAATGTGATCGCCGAGAGGGGTACTCTCGAGCACATATTCACTGAATATTAGTTGCAAGATTTATTTTCTTTATGGATTGGATTAGTAGGGATGTCAAGCCGAAATATTATTTTTGATTGCGTAGGTAATTACTGAGTTTGGGTTATGTATTTGGATTGATGAGTCGTGCAGGCTGATATATATATATATATATATATATATATATATATATATATATATATATATATATATATTATTTGGTACAAGTGACATAATACAGGGGAGAAGTTGTCGAAATTTTTGAGAAATCAGATATGATTATGATAATTCATTGATTAATAAGAATATTTATGTCAATTGAGGATATTAAATCTGCGAGTCTTTCCTTGACGGTATGGGGGGACTGTGACTTACGCAATATCGACTTATTTGAGGTGTTGTGTTTGGACACGAGCTGCTGCGTCTTTTTCTAAAGCAGCCGTTTCGCGGAGTCGAACCATCTTTGCCTGCTGATCTTTCATCTGCTTCTGCAGGCTGGAGAGCATTTGAAAGAGTTACTTGCTGGTGTACTGGGGCTCAGGATCGGCAGCCAGCAACCCCCGGGCGAGGGCGAGGCAGAGGGAGTGGGAATCTTCATCGTCATGGACGTGGATGTCGTATACGTTGGTCCGACAACTCGCAGGTAATTGACATTAATTTGTACCATTTTATTCCTCTCATTTATCTATATTTTAGTATATAAATAATACTACTCGAATGTTTTTAGTGGTTTTGCAGTACATATTTACTAAAAGGAGAAATGATTGAAATTGTGCATTTTGGAAGAGTGGTCAAGCCAAAAGAAGCTTAAATGGATACTTGACGTTGCCAGGACTGATTCATTGCACCTATAGTTCACAATCCAAAGAAATCTACCTTCAAATCCAAAGAGGTGGAGTTCAACAAGGGCGAAAACGTAGTTTCACAAAAGTCTACAAGCGTAAAGGCAAAAGATTAACTAGAATTTTAATTTGAAATTTATATTTATTTTCTATGTAAATCCTGTAAACTGTATGGACCTTTATGTAAAAAGCTAAGACCTAGGCTATAAATAAGATTTATAGCCTAGGGTTTTAGGCTGCCCTCCAAATGTCAAAAAAAAAAAGAAAGAAACTATAGCTCCTATAATTATTTCTACATTATCTTTGGTGATATGCAGTCGTCACCTAAGATTTTTTTTTTTGGGGTCATATTAGGTTAACTGGAAAATAATGCATATTCGCGTGTCCAATAAAACTTCATACTAATTCCATACATAATCTCTCATTTGTCGGAAAAAAGATGCTACTGGCTCATGCTGAGGTGATCTTTTTACTCATGAGTCATTTCATTTGATCTAAAAGTTTGAAATTTTGGAAAAATGTTGAAATTCTATAAATCTTACGATAGTTTCTACATTGCTTTGATTATCATATACTAGAATGTTGGTGGCGGCAAAAACCGAGGGAGTTCCACCACCGAGCAGCGGAGGAGGAGGAAGAAGCATGAGGGTGGAGGGGGAAAGATGAGGCTGGAGAGAGAGAGAGAGAGAGAGAGAGAGAGAGAGAGGAGGAGGAGGAGTAAGGAAGAAGAAGGCCGGAGGGGGGAGGGGAGGGCGGTTGCGTTGCTGCTACTCTCTTGCGTGCGGAAGAAGGCAAACAGACGAACACGATTTCTTAATGGTCACAGGAGAAAATCTCGCTCTGCTTGATTTTTATAATATGCAATTATGAGTTTAATTCGGAGATTTTGGAGTCATGCACTAATGACTGACAAAAAATAATATTGATATGTTCATCCAACTAAAACTTTTTGTTAATTCTATGCACTCTCACATCATCAAAGGACATCCCACAATCCTGGACCATATGAGAGTAAATCATATATTAATCGGCGGCTCATTTTTGGGCCGAACCTGACTTTTGATGTAAAGATCAATTTAGCATTTTGGTACTTTGCTTCTTAATCTGCTGGTGTGTGAGAGCCTTTAGGAGTTGAATTGTTTATTATTATTATTATTTTTTAGGGCTTTGTTCATTTGGGAGTACTTCGGATTGTATGTGTTCTTTGTGAATGTAAGTGCTCGTAATTGCTCAGTTTCATCATGGAGTACTTTTAACTTAGTGCTTATTTTTCTATTATTGCAAGTGCTTGACAGCATTGACCATTTGCCAATTGGTTGCATCTGCACTACAAATTGATTGAATAGTTTTCTTTTTAGTGCTTTATTCACCTGGGGAGCCTTGGCCTTTCTGCTGTGAGATCCGCAGTCTCTTTCCCTCTATTCCACGCGCGCGATCAGGGTTCTACACGGGGGCTTGGGTTCTGCGTAGGTAAGTAGTTCATTGGATAAATAATTAATTAGGTTAATTAATTTAGTTAAGTTCAATTAATTAGTTTAGTTTAGTTGATTAGTTTAAATTAGTTTAATTTAATTTAGTTTTTAATTATAGTTTATTAATGTAGTTGAATTTAGTTATTTAATTAATCATGATTTATTTATTAGATTAACTTTGTGCTAGTTTAATTACGTATATCTAGATTCCGTGCGCATCCAGGGTAGATGAACTTAGGCTAGATTATCATGTGGTTAACCTTTAGTCTCTTATTTAAGACTATACCCACACCAGTTGACCTACTACTTTCAGGAAATTGATTTCTAAAACCACTAGATATTTGACAGGCTATTTACCTCTAGTTAATGATCCATGCTTTGGGTTACAACTTTTCTGCATTTAATTTAATTTGTCATTCTTATTTGCTTTTGATGGATTATGTAACGTAGATAATACTCTGTACTTAGATCTAGTATTCAGACTTAATTTGCCTGTTAGGAATATGGATTTGGTTATTTAAGCACACCAGTAGAGACAAAGGTTGACCGCTTGATTATAGTTTAGGGGATTGAATCCTAGGTGCATGACTTGACTTTTTCTTAGATTGACACATAGCTCAACTCAAAACCCATAAAACTTTTGAACAATTCACCTAGAAGTGTTGAAACTGTAAGAACCACCTGTCCTTGTGGATCGACGCTCAAGTGCTACATCGAATGACAGTGCACTTGCAGTTAATATAAAACGAGGAGAGAAATCTCCCCCATCAGTAGGCTCATCGGCTTCGTGAGCTTTCCCCCTTTCTTTCGGAGTGGTGGGGTCTATGGCTGTAGCTTGGGAGATGTTTTTCCTTGATGGAGCCATCTTAGTAGCGCGAGCCTATTTTGAGGAAGGGTGACGGTATTGGATGGGTGGAACTTAAGAGTGTAGAATCAAAGATCTCAATGAAAACACCAAATGTAGTGAGTAATTCTTGAAAAATTTATTCACGCCTCTAAATTGATGAAATAGAAAAATAAATCTCAGATCAGACCAATACAAACACAGATATTTACGTGAAAAACACGAAAGGAAAAAACCAAGGGGTTTCACTATAATTCAGGAAAAATTACAATGGTTATCGCTCTAATCTCACACACTTGGGTTTTTGGGTTGAGTTGATCGTCCCCTTCCTAGGCATGCTATTTATACCGGTAGTGTCTATTGCATAAAAGTATAGAGTTCAGTTCTATTTAAACATTTAACTGCTTATCTTAAAGGCGGTTTACAGCTAATCATCTTGATTTGAATTGGATGAGTGAGCTTTCATCTTTATAAGGTCACGTGTGACCAGATGTAGATATAGTTGATCCGTTTCTAAACTGTAACTCTCGGGTTTGGGTGGAGATTTGGCATAGAGATAGGGATCCTCATAATTGATTCTATCTCCTTTCCAACCACCTGAATTGCTTGGAGTTTGAATTAGATAAGATTCTTGTTCAGAGGTTCTGAAAGAAGCCATATGTTACTCAAGGCTCGTTGGACGTCATGATCTCGAGGAGGACGAAAACTGACCTCTATAGTAATACTAGCTATAAGTTTCGTGCATCAAGTGCACGTTGCTTAGATATACTATTTCACTCACAATTGTTTTTCTTGTATTTTTTAAATTTTTTTTCTCGTGTACCATTTTGATTTTCTTTATCGTTTAGATGTTTTATTAATTGAAAATTGAAATGAGTAGACTGACATAAATTAAACTAATGATGAAGCACTAATAAGTCACTAACCTCACATAAATATGTTTAGTGCATTAGTTGCTTTGAAGATTACTTTAACATGGTTTTCATATGTGATATGACTAATCTTACATTTCATGAATAAAGGACTATTGAGCAATAACGATATGAGAATTCTCTATAAGTTCTAATGTTAGAAGATATAAGGTCACATTGCCTATTATCACATATAATACATTTGAGAACTAATTCTCATCAGTCCCAATGTTAACTTATAATACACTTGAGGACTAATTAGCATCTCTGATAATTGTAATTATCATCTATATTTTGTACCACTTTTATACCTCTTTTGTTACATTTTAATATTGCATGAGTGTTTTTATTTATATTTATGCAGAAATTAGGTCAAGAGAAATTAGAGAAAAGAGATGAAAAAGTAGAAAATTGACGTTAAAGAGATGATTGCAGCAATAGATTTTAAGATCCAGACACCCATAGACCTAATAGACTTGTCAAAAGAGTCTATAAAATATGGGGAAGCATCTAACAAAATTTTGAGGTAAAATTAAGTCAAAGTTCGGCTGAGTAGCCGAATTTTTGACTGAGCAGCTGTTCACTATTCAACAGAGAGCAGAAATCTGTTTCAGACTTAGATTCAGACTAAACACGTTTTAGTAGTTTGATCATAATTTTCGTTACAGGTAACCAATTCTGATGATTCAACGTGCTATGAAAAGAGGACTTAAAGTCCTACAATTCTTCTTTTTACACTGTTTCTTAATTCAGTGGTTTGATGACTCGTATTTAGTAATCAACAACAGTTATATGCAGATCAATTCTGGATTGAACTCCCACACCAAACTGAAGTAGGATTAGAAGTCCTCATGTGTTTCTAATTGTAATTGACTCTGAGATCTATATAAATGGCTACAATCTCTTGTAATTGTATCAATCTCATGACTCTCATCAGAGAAATAAATTTTCTATTATTTTAGCATTCAATTTCTTGGTTTTTGGAGAATAAATTCTGCATATCTAAGTTGAAGAAGAACAACGAGGAGACATTATTTAGAGTCCCTAAATTAGAGTTTTCTAATCTCTTTCTCCTTCTATTTTATTATTTCATAAAGTTCATATTATTTATCACGTTTTGCATTTCTTTTAATATAAGTTAATTCTCTATAGCTAGGGCATTGATGTAGATTAAATATTATGACGATATAATATTGTTGCTTTGAGCTATTCTACTATTTTATTCTTCAAGCTTAAATCTTTTGCATGTTAATTACCGAATTTCTTGTTATTAATTGGTGACCAACAATTATACGGATGGCTAGGCTTGAGACTAAGAGGAGATAGCCTAGCATAGCATCATAGGAAAAGAAACCACAACTTGGCACGTTGAGATGGAGAAGTTGTGCAATCATATAGAAAGATCCACCGTACTTAATACTTCTTCTAACTTGTAATTCTACTAGATCGAGAGATTGTAGATTCTTGAATTAGAAGATAGAATTAGTGTTGCTCGAGAGAGAATACTAGTCAGGTTAAGAATTTTTGATTGTTAACATGAATGGTAAGAATTCTCTAACACAAGCACAGTTTTATATCTAATTATATTTACTGAAATCAATTGCCCTTGCACTTTTCTCTTATTAAAGCCAACTCTTTTAGTTTCTTTTAGTAATTTAATCTAAATCATCTTTTTAATCAATTATTCAAATAAAATTAGGAAAAATTAGTTTGGTGCTTAATAGACATCAAGCCTCGTGGGAACGATGCTCTACTCATTACTTTATTACTTTTAAACGATTGGTGCACTTACCAATTCGCAACATCAATCTCCCAATGCAAGTTTCCATTATAATATACATATATATATACATATATATATATATATATATACATATATATATATATACATATATATATATATACACACACACACACATATATATTTTTTGAAAAGTAAAAGTAATTTTATTGTTAACAGGAATAATGTTACAGAAATGTACAAGGCTAGGCTACTCTGACTCATAAATCTCGGATAACTATAGGGAGGGGAGAGGACCCTGGCCGTCACCTTCCACTATAGTACACCAAGAGAAGGACTAGATTAACCTAAAGCCTCCAATGTATTACAGTTTGTTTCCATTAACTCAAACAACTCAATCTATTACATAGAGTACTGTTTTACACTTTTACATTCTCTCAAACAACTCTGCTTCGGTGATTGTTAGGACCAATTGCTTAGTATTTCTTGCTCCAGGTTAGAATTGGGTTCTTTCCAGTGGCAAGTTTGCATTAGCACTAGGATGTCTTCATAAAGTCTTCTAAAGAGCTTGATTTTATGCAGTTGCTCTTGCTGGAATATTCTTCGGTTTCTTTCTTGCCAGATATGCCACACGGCTGCAGTTAGGACCAGTCTTGACAATATATAAGTTTTTGTTTTGGCGCTAAAACTTCTTTTGATTTCCTCTGCTTCTGCGTGTAGGCTGATATGATGAGGGGGTAGCTTGAGTTTAAGCTTACACAAAGACCATATGTAGGAGGAGTAGGGGCAGCTGAAGAATAAATGGTGAGTTGTTTCAGTTTCTGAGTTACATAACACACAAAAGTCTTGCTCAACAATCCCATAACGCTTCAACCTGTCCCTAGTAAGAAGTTTGTCCAATAAAGCTCTTAAAAGACAAGTAGACATTTTAGGGCAATGGTGTGGATACCAGACAACTAAGGCCAATTCAAATGCAGGTGAAGACTGTCTAACCTCATTCCAGGCTGACTTTAGTGTGAATAAACCTGAAGAGCAAGGTCCCCATTGCCATTTGTTATCAGTGTAGTGCATATGGCTTAACATGAATTGCCTTATCTGACATAGCTCTTTCCATGACACAGAATTCATAGGATGAACTGGAGCATTCTCAATAGAGTAGAGCTTTTTATAGTGCATTCTCATCCACTTAGCTCATATTGTGTCAGTTGCACAATAGGTCTAGAAACGTTTGCAAGCAAAAGTTTTGTTAACTACCTGAAATGATCTAAGTCCCATGCCCCCTTCACTTCTTGGCTTGCATATAGATTTCCAGCTCCACGCATGCATTTTTCCTTTCCAGAGAAAGTTGGCACACATACTATCCAATTCTCTACAGACCGAAGCTGGCAGCTGATAGGATTGAATCCAATAAGAAACAATGCCATGTATGACAGACCGTATCAATTCGACTCTGCCTGGAAAAGAGAGTGTCTGACTTCTCCAACCTTCGAGCTTTTCTTTGCATTTATCAATAAGAGAGGAGAAGTGTCTGTGCTTCAAGTATTTTTCTGATAAAGGCATGCCCAAGTACTTGGTGGGCAGGAGTTCCTCAGGCAACCCAATGATAGCTTTTAGTTCTTCTCTGCAAGAACATCCCTTACTAAAATAAATTTTGCTTTTCTGAATGTTGATAGTGAGGCCTGTATTAAGCTTTTAGTTCTTCTCTGCAAGAACATCCCTTACTAAAATAAATTTTGCTTTTCTGAATGTTGATAGTGAGGCCTGTATTAAGCTTCAATTCTTCTAGCAATGTACACAGGGTGAGAAGAGATAATTTATTAGCTTTAAGAAAAACTAACATATCATCTGCGAGGAGGAGATGAGTCACAAAATTATGAACATCTTTTCTTATAGACTCAATCCTCCCTAATGCCAGAGCTACATCCATTTGGATTGACCAAAACTCCATGACAAGTACAAAGATGTAGGGAGATAGGGGTCACCTTGTCTGATTCCTCTGTTGCTTGTGAAGAACCCAGTGGGGGGTCCATTTAGTAATATAGAAAAAGTTGGAGTGGATAGGCATTTCTTTATCCAGGCAATCCATTTTTCAGGAAAACCCATACACTCCATGATGAAATAGACAAATTCTCTGTTTATACTGTCAAAGGCCTTGTGCAAGTCTATTTTGAGACAACAGCCTTTAGGAGCATTTCTCTTATTAAAATCTCTCACAAGTTCGTGTGCAAGCAAGCTGCAATCACTGATTTGTCTTCCCCTCAGAAAAGCACTTTGGTTTGCTTAAACTAGATCTTTAGTGACATTTTGCAATCTATTACACATCACTTTTGAAATGATCTTATAGAGAGTGTTGCAGCAGGATATGGGCCTGAAATCAGCAAGTTTAGAGGAGTTAGTGACTTTAGGAACCAAAGTAAGGAAGTTGTGATTTACCTGTCTGAGGAGTTATCCTTTATCGAAGAAGTTCATTACTGCTTTAGTGGTATCTTTACCCACAATATCCCAGTACTTTTGAAAGAAAGAGGCATTGAATCCATCAGGTCTAGGTGCCTTGTCTGGATCCATTTTGAAGACAACATTTTTTATCTCTTCTGGAGTGATTGGTCTCACTAACCAGCTCTTGGCTTCTTGAGTTAATTGCTTCTTCACAATCAGTTTGGGGAAGGACTTTCTGTGGTTTGTCTGATTAAAAAGTCCACAGTAGAACTTGGGTCCTTCTTCACGCAGTTGTGAGTAGTTCTGGATAGCCTCTCCTTTTTTGTTGATAATCTGCTTTATTTGGTTCCTGTGTTGTCTAACTTTGATTGCTGAGTAAAAAAACTTTGTGTTTCTGTCCCCTAACTTGAGCCAGGTTTCTCTGCTTTTTTGTCTAAGTTGCTCTTCTTCTAGTCTCATCCATTTGTCCAACTCTTTTTTTAAAGTTTTTTCTTCTAGGTGCATCTGTTCATTTAGAGGATCTTCATCTAGCTCATCATGGGTAGATTGGATTTCCTCCTCATAGATAAGATTCTATCTTTGATGTTGATGTTATTCTCATTTCTCCATTTTCTAATCTCAATTTTTGCCTCTTTAAGCTTCATGACCAATTGGAACAACGGATACCCTTCGTATGTGGCATTCCAGGCTTGAGTTATAGCTTCTTTACACCCGTCACATTGGGACCAGTAAGTGAAGAAACGGAAGGGTTTAGGGCCTATATTGTATGGTTTCAGTAGATGGAGAAGCATGGGGGAATGATCACTAGAAGCCAAAGGCAGATACTCGTAGAATGAGTCTGGTAGTGTGTTAATCCAGTTCTGATTGCACAAAATTCTATCTAATCGACAGCTAATTCTCTTGGGGCCAACAGAGCTATTGTTCCAAGACCATTTAGATCCGGTGCTGCTTATATCAAAGAGAGAGCATTGGTGATACAATTATTGGAAGGAGTTACCTTTTCAAATGTTAATGGTTTCCCTCCCACCTTTTCTGATACAAATCTTGCTGAGTTAAAGTCGCCTAGCACAACCCACATGCCTTGATTTGCAGTGGAATTAATTTGAATCAGAGAGGACCATAGTTCCTCTCTCATACTTTGACTATTAGATACATAGACTATTGTGAGTATTATCATGAACCCCCCTTTATTTATCGCTTGAATGGTAATCTGCTGAGAAGAAGAGGATAACATCTTACAATCCCATACATTTTTATTCCACCCAATCCATATTCTGCCTAGAAGAGAAGAGCTGTAGTTATTACAGAAGGCCCATCCTTGAGGCAAGCATTTTATCACTCTATTTTGTTTGCATTGTTTCACTTTGGTTTCTACCAATGCAACAAGAGAGGGATTGTATGTGGATATGTGTTGAATTACATCTCTCCTCCTTACTTTCTTATTTAGCCCTCTTACGTTCCAGGCAAAGATAGACATTTAAATTGCATAAGGGCCCTTTCCCTTTCTCTCACTCTTCCTAAAGGGCTCCAGGGGGTGATTTTCAATCCTCACATTTTTGTTCTTCTTTGCTGCTTTTTGTAACTTGCAATCTTCTATCATTGCTTGCCATTCAGGGTTATCTTGAACAAGTGGAAAAGGTATTTGTAGATTCTCCCCATCTGGACTTTCTCCTGTAATTTGAGTATTACCATCTTGCTCCAGTTGGATATTGTTTTGCTAATCATGTATCAGAATATCTGATACACAACTTTCAACTATTACCTTCTGGTTTTTGTGAGCATTGCTATTTAGTGACATTTGAGATAAATTTTTAGCTCCATGTTGGTAACTGTTATGATGTTCATGTATCAGAGTATCTAATGACCCTTTGTTTTTTTATGTATCTTCTTTTTCTACAACAAGTTCTGAAGCAGTAGGTGACTCATTCTTCTTTTGGTTACTGTTTGTCTGGTTTTGTATCCAAATCATACTGTTTCCACCTTTTTCACCCTGTGACATTTGGGATTGACATAGAGCCTCAAATTGTCCTGAGGAGTTCGCTAAAGACTCAATGCTTTCAGAAATCTCAACAATGCCAGAATCCTTTGTCCTGGATTGTTTATCTAGCACTGGGTCATCTCCATCCACTGAGATATGTGGAACACCATCAACAATGCCAGAAGCACCTTCGTCAAAGTTTGTACTGTGATGATCATTTTCCTTTTTTGCTAACTTCGCAACCCGACTTCCTATAGTTAAGTCAGACTGTTTTCCCTATTCAACTGTATTTTTACACTGAAAGCTTTCTGTGATATGTACAGTTGCCTTTGGCACCCACACCTCTTTAGTAACCTCTTTTGTAGGACATAGAGTGTCCAAATGACCAAATGACTTGCATTTTGCACAGGCTGGAGGAATCCATTCATATTCAATGTCTATATCTTGGAGCTCCCCTTCTTCAACTTGGATACTTACTTTATTGGGAAAGGGAAATCCAGCTTTTATGTCAATAAAACACCTTGCATAGTCTATTCTGTCACCCATAGTTGAGGCCCTGTCCATGAATAAGGGTTTGCCCATCAAGCTTGCAATTCTACTGATTATGTCTCTGGACCATAGTTTTAGAGGTAAAGAGGGCATGCGAACCCAAATAGGCACAGAGGATAGTAAGTCTCTCTCAAGTTCAAGCCCTTCAGTCCATCTCTTCAGTACTATTAGCCTTCCATCGAATAGCCAAGGCCCATTCTGTAATATTCTGTTACATTCTTATTCTTCTCCAAATTTGAAAAGAAATAACCATTCTCTCTTGAATGCACTTCCATGGAACATTTGGGTTTCCATAATCTGGCTACGCACGCTTTCAAATGCAGATAGAAAGGCTTGTTGCCTAGTACATAACCTACTAATGTATTTTTCCATTTTTCCACATTAGCTAGAATTTCCGATTTAGGAATTTGAGCATATTGTTTCCCTTCAGTTATAGTTGGAGCAACATAATCCAATTTACTTTCATCATGAATTCTTCTGCCTAATTTACAAATCTGATTCCATGGCGTGGAAACAGTTCCTGGAGCATAGTGCCAACTCCTATTTGCAAGATTATCCCCCTCATTTCTAATTGAGTTTATAGGAGGCCTTACCTTAGTGTTCGCACCATGATCCTTTGTTCTCTGGGTGTTTGCAGATCTACGACTCTGTTGTTGGTGCCTTTTACAAGTGACTTGGGTCCTTTCGTGGAGATCTTCATCCCTGGTTGAGTCAATTGATCCTTCCCTCCCCAGTTTCTCTTCCTCCTGGACCCAAACCCTTTCTGCATTAGGCCCGATTTCGCCATTGAAAGCTGTATCTTCGGAGGGATCACTACCATCTTCCTCCTTAGAAGATTCAGTAACCCTAGCCGCCATATTTCCCGCTCGAGCTTTTTCGTACATACATACATACATACATTAATTACTTTTGAGGACTAATTAGCATCCGCCAATGCAAGGTTACGTTAGAGAGAAATATTTGTTCCATCAAAAAATTTGGTGTGATACAAATGATGTAGAAAAAAACTTAGTAATAATCTATTTGTTTGCATTACTTATGGATAGCATATTTTATGAATACAAATTGAAAGCAGAATTTACAAAGGAAGGAGATGATTTGGTTTTTGTTATGTTCTTTTTTCTTCTCAAATCTAGAAATTTTTTAAAAGTTTCTAAATTTTCTATCTCCTTCCTCTTTCTTTATAAAGTTTTAGAATGTCCTTTTTTTTAAGGGAAAAAGTCAAATTTTCTCTATTGATATTATTTTTAATCCTCCAGTAAATTTTGAATATTTATTTTTCTAAAAAAAGGTTCTACAGATTTCTGAAATTTTTAGTTTGATCTTCTTACCTGTCTTTCACATAAAAAATTTAATTTTTCAAAATGGAATTATGGAATTTTAAAATTTCCCAATTTAGGTCTTCTTCTCATTCTCCTCTCAAATCTCTAAAAGTTCCAAAAATCCCCAATTTCATCTTGTTTTTCCTTCATCATCCAATTTTTTGATAATTTTTACAAACCAACTATACACTCGAGAGAGGGAGAAAGAGGAATCAACAGAGGATTGAGAAAGAGAGAGCAGAAAGGAGAGGGACTCGACGAGGACAGGTTGCGATGCAGTTATCGTTGGCCTACAAATAGACAATGGAGATAGGGTTTCAGAGATGAACAAGGAAAAAGACATGGGCGAAGAGCAGAGGGGGGCTTCGAGACGTCAACAGTGGTGAGAGGGACGGAGGGAGATATGGATAGGAGATGGGCTAGAGACAGAATATTGCAGTGATTTACTAGAGAAAAGGATTTCTTCTTATATTTGATTTAATTAAGAAATTAATAAATAAAAGCTACATCTGAAAATTAGTTAAGAGGCTAAGATCTTTTCTTATTTAATCAATGGTTGAGACTTGTCGTGAACTGAAACACAAGTGCTTTTATAGTTGTTTGTGTGTGTGCGCATGCGCATATGGTTAAAATATTCATAGTGTGTCTCCTTATATTACAATCTAAGGAGGCATGCTAAAACCCAACCATACACTATTCTATAAATGATCCATTCCATTCATCATGATTTTCATGTCCTAAAATGTTTGTATATAGAAAATCATGCGATTTGGACATTCTTTAAACCTCGATCAAATGTGGTCATTTTTCTTTTATTGAAAAATCATTCATTTTGTAACCAATTTGATGCATGGGTAACAATATCAAGAGTGCATGACACAATTATTTTAGGATATGTAGGTAAAATGGATCAAGAAGATCATCCTCAGGGAATATGTAACGCCCCGATCCCGCAGGTACGGGGACGTTATGGCGACGTACATACGCGAGGTGAAAACAACCTCACGCGTACGTTAAGCCTCAGTACAGGGAATCACCTCCATAGACATAATGGTTCCAGCAGGAAATAAGTACAAGAATACCTGCAGAAAGGGGTTAGCGATCATAACAGATATGAAAAAGAGGGACAAATAAGATAACAGAAATAAATCACTAAGATACCTATGAATAGTCCCGATGAGGAATCTCCCATGTGACTCCAAGGCACTCTCTGAAGCTACGGTAACTCGGATCTCCAACCTGGGCATGCAAACCCAGGGTCGTCAGAAAGCGACCTAGTGAGTGGTAAAATGAAGGAGGCAGTAATATATACTATCGTACTACAAGCATGATACTATTATAGATACATGATGGTGTCTACCATATAATAAGCATATCATAAGGATAGAAATATATAAACATGTAAGCAGTGAAATATACAGACATGTCGTCTTTTAATACCATAACCACCTAACCGGTTATCATCTGGTCATGTCTCTAATCGTATCCAGGTTATATAATATATAATGTTATCTAGTGGTGACGAGTGTACATGCTAGTGGTGATGTGATAGCAGTGAACATGCAGATGTGCATATGCTACCTAACCAGTAATATATAATGTTATCTAGTGGTGACGAGTGTACATACTAGTGGTGATGTGATAGCAGTGAACATGCAGATGTGCATATGCTACCTAACCAGTATACGGTGGGGTGCATAGACAGGAAGGATGTATGCAAGGTATACAGAAAATAGAATATATGCACATATGAATGAATAGTATGCTACTACAGAAAGTGTAACATGTATCGGTTAAAGTAACAAATAGACATGTAACATGATATCGGATAAATGATCAGGTACAATAACAAGTACAACTAAACATGTATCAGGTAAGGAACAGTAACAAGTAGTAAGCATGTATCAGGCAAGTCATGTTATTTATACAATAGTAGCAATCAGTACCACCTGGTATTACAATCACACTCTTCCAGTGTCCCATACCACTGGCAGTTCATACTGGAGCCCGCACTCCAGTCGAACCCATCCGGACATGGCCTACGGGTACCATTATCCAAACGAGAGAGTGACCAAATAACAAGTGTTCCCGACGTCACTATTGTGTATACTGTTTTATTATGTAAATTGGAAACCCATGGTCGAGGAGTTCTTATCGGGTGGATGTATCCCGTGCATACCCGGGATCACGGCCTTAAACAAGCCCCTGGCTGCCAGGACCAGGGCCCTTCGCTAAGAGGGGAGCATGAATCAAGTAACAAGAGCTCATGGAGCAATTGGTAGTAGCACTACCGTCCCCTGCAGTGGGAAAACAATATGGATCCAGTACATCACCCGATAAGATCTAATCAACCGTCAAGTCTCCCCCATACCCCAGTTAGCTTTATGATCTGTTATATCAAGTATACAATGTAACAAGAACAACTACTGTACATGATACGGTGAACATGATATCTGGACCTGAGCTCTGTTGATAGCGTAGAACAATATAACGGGAATCAGGAACAATATAACATGAACAGGATAACATGAACAATATACTGGGAACGGGAACAATAGATGTGGGCTTCCCACATATCGCATATCAACAGCTCACATGTCCAGTAACAGGAATATCCGTATCATTAACAGGAAACGATCATTTAACATGGATACGATAACATGGAACAATAATCTGTGTAACGTGCACGGTGAGTCATATGATAATAAGTGAGAAACATTACATGCATGCGTCTCTGTAATATGTAAGTATGACATAAATGTATATGATGATCATGCTAACATGGAATGCGATAGTCCGTGCAGTGATATGTCGAGAATCCATGTAACAAGAATACTAATACATGACATAACGGTAGTCCGTGAAATGGTGCCGCTACGTATCGGTAGGCTATGCCTACGAAATAACAAGTGTGTCATGTCAATGTAACATGCACAGGTAATAACAGTGGTCAGTGTCTACTATCAAGTACAGTGAACTACAGTATCCGTGTAGTAGTGCTAACAATAAGATGAACATGCGGTACTTATCCGTGTATGCGTGGAAAATAGCTGTATAGCCCTCATCCGTGTAACATGTATGCATTGCACTAACATATGTCGTAAGAGTAGTCCGTGTCACGTGTAATACCATGTCCTATGCCAGAGTAGTGTCATAGCGATACGATACATGGTGGGCCGAATGTCAGTGGTACATAGACATGACTTAATAGACATCCCGTGTTACATTCTACGTCTATTAGGTACCAGGTATATTCTACGTACAATGGTGATGACAGTGTTTTATGATTGTCTACAGTTTGTTCTACCAGTATCATGTTTTATTTTAATAACGCAACCAAGTGCAATCAATATGATAAAAAGATAATTTATAAATTAAAACACTCACAAACTGGCTACAGGACTGTAGCTCTCTTCCCCACGATCGCAACGGATCCAGAATCGCCCGAATCGGAGTCCGGATGCTCCCGATATCGCCCGAAGACCCAAAACCGAGAGAAAAGGTTAGTTACGTAATAACAAAAATTATTCAGGGGGCTATTTGCAAATTTACAGGGGCCTAAAAGTAATTAATAAATTTACAGGGGTTAAACTGTAATTATACCTTTAACGGGTCGGGTTTGAGTGTAAACGGGTCGGGTTTAGAATTAAACCCGCACCCAAACCCGTTTGGGTTTTTACCCAAAAAGAGCAAGGGCGGCAGCAGCCGCAAAAACCCAAAAAGAGCAAGGGCAGCAGCAGCCGTGGGCGGCTGCTGCCGCCCGCGCGCGCCCGCCGCCCGCGCGTGCCCGCCGCCGGCGCCGCTGTCCCGCCGGCGCCGGCGCCGGCGCTGCTTCGGCGCCCAGGGCCGCCGGGGCAGCCAGCAGAGAGGAGGAGAGAGAGGGGTGGGACTGGCGCCCCCCCACCACATGCGCCGCCGGCCTCCTGCGCCGCCGGCGGTCGGCCTCCGCCGTGCCGCCGGCCACCTGGCCGGAGGTCCGCAGAGAGAGTGAGAGTGAGAGATAGGAGAGAGAGAGGGAGAAAGAGAGGAAGAAAGAGAGAGGGTTGGGGGGAGAGAGAGTGTGGGTGAGTGAGAGAGAGAATAGAGGAGAGAGAGGGGGTTTTAAAAGAAGGGGGAAGGCGGTGGAGGAAACCGCTGGAAGAAGGTAGAAGAGAAGAGAAGAAAAGAAAAGATTAAAAAAAATTAATATTTTAATATTATTAAATTGGCCCGATATTTGACTAGCTCCGAACGGTGCCCAAAAATTACAGAAAATAGAAAATATTATCCTGAGACGTAAGATGAAGACGGTTTGCAGAAACTCGATCCGATTTGCCAATTAAAAATCCCGGAGTGTCTCGCCGATACGGGCGACACTGGTTTGGCCGGATTTTCGATAAATTCAGAAAAATCCCCAAAAATACCTGAACATAGCTCATATGATCCTAAGACATGTGGTGAAAGCCGATTCTCAAAATTATACTCCGTTTGTGAAATAAAAATCAGAAGGCCGGTTATCGGTATCAGTCGACACCGACTACAGAGATTTTCCAAAATAATCCAGAAAATTCCAGAAAAATCCTGAAAAATCTCAAATATTAGAAAATGAGTTTTGAAACTGAAATCGGCTCAAACGGACTACTACTGAGGTCAAATCAATTTTGTACGTCGTATCGCGTACTGATACGGTGATACGTACACCGGGGAGCAGGGTGTTACATTTCTCCCCACCTTACAAAAATTGCGTCCTCGCAATTTCCATTTAGGTGTGAGAACAAGATTTCCAACCCCTAATGCCTAAAGGTGACAGATCCACGACACCTCCGCTGCGCACTCTGCTATCTATACGGAACTCGGGATGAAGTATGGTAGTAAATGAATCCTAACGGATGGGAAGCAAGACGATGCAAGGAAAATGAGAAGGAAGTCGGATATTCTGGTTGACAACTGAAAGGAAGTCAGAGAACAGAGTCAAGAAATGAATTGTCAAGGTCAGGGTATTCTTGTACTCGTTGCTGGAATCCCATATTCAAATACAGATCAGTTAATCTGAACCTGATTGTATTGTTGGTAAGAGCCCGAGTATTGACCCAGGTGGTTACCCACACCTGGTGTGAACCTAGGCTCTGATACCACAATGTAATGCCCCGATCCCGCAGGTAAGGGGACGTTATGGCGACGTACATACGCGAGGTGAAAACAACCTCACGCGTACGTTAAGCCTCAGTACAGGGAATCACCTCCATAGACATAATGGTTCCAGCAGGAAATAAGTACAAGAATACCTGCAGAAAGGGGTTAGCGATCATAACAGATATGAAAAAGAGGGACAAATAAGATAACAGAAATAAATCACTAAGATGCCTATGAATAGTCCAGATGAGGAATCTCCCATGTGACTCCAAGGCACTCTCTGAAGCTACGGTAACTCAGATCTCCAACCTGGGCATGCAAACCCAGGGTCGTCAGAAAGCGACCTAGTGAGTGGTAAAATGAAGGAGGCAGTAATATATACTATCGTACTACAAGCATGATACTATTATAGATACATGATGGTGTCTACCATATAATAAGCATATCATAAGCGATAGAAATATATAAACATGTAAGCAGTGAAATATACAGACATGTCGTCTTTTAATACCATAACCACCTAACCGGTTATCATCAGGTCATGTCTCTAATCGTATCCATGTTATATAATATATAATGTTATCTAGTGGTGACGAGTGTACATGCTAGTGGTGATGTGATAGCAGTGAACATGCAGATGTGCATATGCTACCTAACCAGTAATATATAATGTTATCTAGTGGTGACGAGTGTACATGCTAGTGGTGATGTGATAGCAGTGAACATGCAGATGTGCATATGCTACCTAACCAGTATACGGTGGGGTGCATAGACAGGAAGGATGTATGCAAGGTATACAGAAAATAGAATATATGCACATATGAATGAATAGTATGCTACTACAGAAAGTGTAACATGTATCGGTTAAAGTAACAAATAGACATGTAACATGATATCGGATAAATGATCAGGTACAATAACAAGTACAACTAAACATGTATCAGGTAAGGAACAGTAACAAGTAGTAAGCATGTATCAGGCAAGTCATGTTATTTATACAATAGTAGCAATCAGTACCACCTGGTATTACAATCACTCTCTTCCAGTGTCCCATACCACTGGCAGTTCATACTGGAGCCCGCACTCCAGTCGAACCCATCCGGACATGGCCTACGGGTACCATTATCCAAACGAGAGAGTGACCAAATAACAAGTGTTCCCGACGTCACTATTGTGTATACTGTTTTATTATGTAAATTGGAAACCCATGGTCGAGGAGTTCTTATCGGGTGGATGTATCCCGTGCATACCCGGGATCACGGCCTTAAACAAGCCCCTGGCTGCCAGGACCAGGGCCCTCCGCTAAGAGGGGAGCATGAATCAAGTAACAAGAGCTCATGGAGCAATTGGTAGTAGCACTACCGTCCCCTGCAGTGGGAAAACAATATGGATCCAGTACATCACCCGATAAGATCTAATCAACCGTCAAGTCTCCCCCATACCCCAGTTAGCTTTATGATCTGTTATATCAAGTATACAATGTAACAAGAACAACTACTGTACATGATACGGTGAACATGATATCTGGACCTGAGCTCTGTTGATAGCGTAGAACAATATAACGGAAATCAGGAACAATATAACATGAACAGGATAACATGAACAATATACTGGGAACGGGAACAATAGATGTGGGCTTCCCACATATCGCATATCAACAGCTCACATGTCCAGTAACAGGAATATCCGTATCATTAACAGGAAACGATCATTTAACATGGATACGATAACATGGAACAATAATCTGTGTAACGTGCACGGTGAGTCATATGATAATAAGTGAGAAACATTACATGCATGCGTCTCTGTAATATGTAAGTATGACATAAATGTATATGATGATCATGCTAACATGGAATGCGATAGTCCGTGCAGTGATATGTCGAGAATCCATGTAACAAGGATACTAATACATGACATAACGGTAGTCCGTGAAATGGTGCCGCTACGTATCGGTGGGCTATGCCTACGAAATAACAAGTGTGTCGTGTCAATGTAACATGCACAGGTAATAACAGTGGTCAATGTCTACTATCAAGTACAGTGAACTACAGTATCCATGTAGTAGTGCTAACAATAAGATGAACATGCGGTACTTATCCGTGTATGCGTGGAAAATAGCTGTATAGCCCTCATCTGTGTAACATGTATGCATTGCACTAACATATGTCGTAAGAGTAGTCCGTGTCACGTGTAATACCATGTCCTATGCCAGAGTAGTGTCATAGCGATACGATACATGGTGGGCCGAATGTCAGTGGTACATAGACATGACTTAATAGACATCCCGTGTTACATTCTACGTCTATTAGGTACCAGGTATATTCTACGTACAATGGTGATGACAGTGTTTTATGATTGTCTACAGTTTGTTCTACCAGTATCATATTTTATTTTAATAACGCAACCAAGTGCAATCAATATGATAAAAAGATAATTTATAAATTAAAAACACTCACAAACTGGCTACAGGACTGTAGCTCTCTTCCCCACGATCGCAACGGATCCAGAATCGCCCGAATCGGAGTCCGGATGCTCCCGATATCGCCCGAAGACCCAAAACCGAGAGAAAAGGTTAGTTACGTAATAACAGAAATTATTCAGGGGGCTATTTGCAAATTTACAGGGGCCTAAAAGTAATTAATAAATTTATAGGGGTTAAACTGTAATTGTACCTTTAACGGTCGGGTTTGAGTGTAAACGGGTCGGGTTTAGAATTAAACCCGCACCCAAACCCGTTTGGGTTTTTACCCAAAAAGAGTAAGGGCAGCAGCAGCCGTGGGCTGCTGCTGCCGCCCGCCTGCGCCCGCCGCCCGCGCGCGCCCGCCGCCCGCGCTGCTCCGGCGCCCAGGGCCGCCGGGGCAGCCAACAGAGAGGAGGAGAGAGAGAGAGGGGTGGGGGCTGGCGCCCCCCACCACATGCGCCGCCGGCCACCTGGCCGGAGGTCCGCAGAGAGAGTGAGAGTGAGAGATAGGGGGAGAGAGAGAGGGAGAAAGAGAGGAAGAGAGAGAGAGAGAGTAGAGAAAGAGAGAGAGGGTTTGGAGAGAGAGAGTGTGGGAGAGTGAGAGAGAGAGAATAGAGGAGAGAGAGAGGGGGTTTTAAAGAAGGGGGAAGGCGGTGGAGGAAACCGCTGGAAGTAGGTAGAAGAGAAGAGAAGAAAAGAAAAGAAAAGATTAAAAAAATTAATATTTTAATATTATTAAATTGGCCCGATATTCGACTAGCTCCGAACGGTGCCCAAAAATTACAGAAAATAGAAAATATTATCCTGAGACGTAAGATGAAGACGGTTTGCAGAAACTCGATCCGATTTGCCAATTAAAGATCCCGGAGTGTCTCGCCGATACGGGCGACACTAGTTTGGCCGGATTTTCGATAAATTCAGAAAAATCCCTAAAAATACCCAAACGTAGCTCATGTGATCCTAAGACATGTGATGAAAGCCGATTCTCAAAATTATACTCCGTTTTTGAAATAAAAATCAGAAGGCCGGTTATCGGTATCGGTCGACATCGACTACGGAGATTTTCCAAAATAATCCAGAAAATTCCAGAAAAATCCTGAAAAATCTCAAATATTAGAAAATGAGTTTTGAAACTGAATCGGCTCAAACGGACTACTACTGAGGTCAAATCAATTTTGTACGTCGTATCGCGTACTGATACGGTGATACGTACACCGTGGAGCAGGGTGTTACAGAATACTCCATGGTTGGGTTTTAGGGCGTCTCCTTATTGTAATTTAAGGAGACATACTAGGAACACTTCACAATAGTTGGAAATTTTTATTTCTGAGCTTCAAAACAAATGCACATGGCCAGAATGATAGCCCCTATTCAAAGTTAGCAACCAAACATATTTCAAGTGCTTATGGATGGCCAACATTGAATATATTACAGATATTTAAGCCTTTTGTATGTTTTTTATTTCTTACAGTTTAGGAATTTAATTGGAGGCAATATTTATGGCTTTTTTTTATTGATAGATGGTTATTATGAGTGGGAATTTTTATTTCTGAGATTCAAAGCAAAAGTAAAAGGCAGTGAAGTTTCTCCAATTCAGAGTTAGCAACCAAGCATTTCAAGTGCTTATGAATGGCTAACACTGAATATTTTACAAATATCCGAGCCTTGTATTTTTGGGATTTGTAATTGGGGGAAACATTAGGGTCTTTTTTTTGATTGATAAATGTTTATTATGAGTTAAAATTTGTATTTCTAAGCTTCAATGTATAAAGCCATGATGATAGCCCCAATTCAAAGTTAGCAATTAAGCATATTTAAAGTGCTTTAGAATGGCTAACAATGAAGATATTACAAAATTATGAGCCTTGTATTTTTCCCCTTACACTTTAGGAATTGTAATTGGAGGTAACATTCGAGCCTCTTTTTATTGATAAAAAGTATTATTAAAATATCTACTTGTATTTCACAGAATTTACAATTGTGACCAAGATGGATAAATTGCTAATAAAAAGTAAGAAATCATGATATATATATATATATATATATATATATATATATATATATATATATATATATATATATATATATATATATATATATGAGCTTTTGTATTTTGATGATGATTCTAACTTGCTCCTTTTGTCACTCTACAATTTTATGTAGAGTCTTCAAGATATATTCATCTTTCATATGTTTTGGGTTTGTTGAATCCTCTATCGGTTCAAGTCTCCACTGAAAATAATTATATTCTCTGTTGGAGAATTTGCCACAACCCTAAAAATATATCCCCTTATTCTTACCTATTTTGCATTGTTTTAACGGTTGAAATTCCACAATAGCATGTTTTCGTTGCTCCTCCAAATGGGCTACATGTACCCTCTCTTCTTTCTCCAAAATATTGCTTCATTGATACATGCTTGAAAGTTTGTTGATTTTGTGAATAAAATCACATTTTTCTATTGTTTTTGTGCCTTTGCTGTTTGCATGCCTGCTGCCTGTCTGATGTTGCCCGATGTTGTTGGTTATTGCCTTCCTAGTGGGTACTTGTTGTTGGTATGGCTGCTGCCTTTCTGATGGGTTGTATTATTCTGCTTGCCTTTGGGTTGTGTTGTTCTGCCTGCCTTTTATTGTTCTGCTTTTAATACACTAGTAGTTTCAACGGCTGGTTGAAAAAAAAAACTAGCCGTTGGACTCCTTGCTTGCAACTGTTGTTGCTGCAATGCTTTGTTATTCAGGTGGTAATCTTATTGGGGGTGATTTAACTTAGGCCAGCTTTACAAGTATCTTCTATAAATTCTCAACAAGATGAGTTTGAAAAAGTCATATCATCTTTGAAAAATGATAATGAGAAGTTTATAAAAGAGAACATTTTTCTTAAAAAGGAAACTGAGTCTTTGAATAAAAGGATTTCTATTTTAGATAAAGATATTTCAGTTTTCAAAAAGAAATATGAAGATATTTTGCAAAATGTGACTAAGTTCAATCAAGGAAAAGAAAAATTGAATGATTTGTTATCCTTTCAGAAATTGTCACATAATCATTTTGGTATTGGATATTTTGAAAAATCTTCATATGTTAGTAATCCATATGCTTCTTTTGTGAAAAGAAAGTCTAATCATGTTTCAAAAAGAATTAAGAAAAATAAGTTTATATGGATTCCTAAGAATTTAAGTATTCATGATAAAAATACATATATTGCATCATACATTCATGATATATGTGATTCATGCAACTATGTGTATACTAACAGGTGGAAACCAAATTCTAAATGGATTTGGACTCCTAAAGGTTAATTGTGTTCTTTTATGTTTGGTACCATCTAACGTTTATCTTGCAGGTACCATATAAAAGTTGATAAAAACATATATATATATATATGGGCTTACTGTACCTCAGCCTGCAGGCTGAGAGAGTTTCTCAGCCTGCGGGACGTGGCTGAATATATGCCACACATCGGTCGCAGAGTGTGGGCGCCAAAAAAATCAAAAAAATCCCGCCTAAACAATCGTGAAACAAATTGACAAAAATTCCCTTTTTATATGACGACGGCGACTTCTAGCATTGAAAAGTAAAAAATATTCCATGATCGCATACTTAATACAGAATAAAGAATACCGGAGGAAACATGCTATCGTATAGCAATGCGACCTCCTTCAGTACTGCGACCAAAGTCGCAAACTTCTTTCTCATTACGATGGTGATGACGAGGATTAGAAGTTTAAAAAAATTGTATTTTGTTTTTTTTAAATATATATAAATCTGTTTTCTAAAGTTAATTGTGTGAATTACATTTTTTACTACTATGTCTTGGTTGAAAATGCTATACAATTGTTACAAACCTTCATTTTAAATATTTTACGCTAAACGAATATACTGCGACAATGGACGCAGTTAATAATTATATTACTTCACCCTTATAAATTTTTAAAATGAAAGGTTGCGACATTGGTTGCAGTTGCTGGACGCAGACTTAATAAATACACTGCGACCTTGGTCGCAGTTGTTGGACTTTAGTCTTAATCAACAACAACACTGCTACCTTGGTCGCAGTTGCTGGTCTTTACTCTTAATCAACAACATCACTGCGACCTTGGTCGCAGTTGGTGGTCTTTATAAATAATCAACAACAACACTGCGACATTGGTCGCAGTTGATGGCCGCAGTCTTAAAAAAATAATCTGCAATCTTGGTCGCTATTGCTGGTCTTTAGTCTTAATCAACAACAACACTGCGACGAGGTCAACAACAACACTGCGACGAGGTGACACGTCACCGCAGCAGTTGCTTAGTCGCAGTCTTTGGTCACAGTGTCGACCCTGGTCGCAGTAGTTACTGTTTGCAATGTATCTTATGAGACCTTGGTCGCAGTGTCATCTATGGTCATAGTTGTTTTGTTTGCAATGCATGGCTGCGACCAAGTTCGTAGTTTATTAAAAAAAACAAATATGCTTTTTATTTATGTCCAGGCATTTATCTCCAGGCATGTGCAAATGATACAAAACGATCTCTTATACAATAAGATTGAGTGTTACAATATAGCAGTACAAAGAAGACTAAACATCAAAAAAATCCCCTGTTGACTAAGAGCAGTGGTGTTATTGAGGTCTTTTATTTATGTCCAGACATTTATCTCCAGGCATGTGAAAATGATACAAAACACTCTGTTATACAATAAGATTGAGTGTTACAAAGAAGACTAAACATCAAAGTAGCCAAGTGATTAAGACGAGAAAGGTGTATGTAAATGTGTTTGATGTATCCTTTCCTATCTCTGTTATAGCATAAAGCTATACCGAGTCGATTCTCAGGGAGAGCTAGCGATAGAAGCGTTACGAATCGTAGTGAAGAAATGTAAACGAAGTGTCTTCTATGCTTAATAGAATAAAACAATCATGGAACAAGAAATGAAAGAATGGATGAATATGTTCATGATGGAAAGTGGAAAAGAAATCAAGATTGGATTTGGTATTAACACTAGAAAGAATGAAAACTTGAAGAATCAAACCATGACTAGCTTACCTTACTACCTTGCCAAAGCTTACCAAACTCCGTGATAATGATGCTTGCCTTTGAGTCATTGGCATAGATGTGTCTTGCGTGTTGATCTAATTACTTTCCCATTGCATGAAGGGTGGTTTAACCCATCGGAGAAGAGAAGACCATCCAACTTGCAAGATGAACTAAAGCAATCACCCATGAGTTAGTGAAGATGGCAAGGCTAGTGGTTAGCTAGTACATGGTAGAAAAATTTAGCTACAAGCCATAAGAAAAGTAAAACAAAGCATGAATTAAATTGCAAGGATTTAAAGCAAGCAAGTAAAGAAAGCAATTAAAGAAAGCAAGTAAACTAGAACCAAGCTCAAGTAGAGGAAGGAGAATGGATGAATCCTTGTTGCTTCAAGTTGTCACACCTTGATTACACAAGCTCTCTCTCTCACAATCTCTCTCTTTTACAAAGCATCTAGGGAAGGAGAAGAGGGACTAAAGAACTAAACCTAGAGAAAAATCTATGAAAATTACAACAACTAACAATTTCTCCTCTCTTCTCTGTTCAGTCTTTGCTCGTAGGTCCAAGTGAAGTATTTATAGGCCCCAAGTGAAGGATCCAGAACCTAGTTTGTTGGCGCAAAATCCGAGATCCTAACAACCTGTAACTGCCGCGCGCGCGCGGCAAAATCCCGGATTCTGCGGCAGATCCAAGTCTGTTGGGTAACAACTTCTTGTTGAGAGTTGGTTGCGAGGTGGTTATCCACGTGGCCTTCTGGATTCTTCATTGGGCGCGCGGATCTTAACTGAATCCAAATTCAAATCTTGGCTTTATCTTGATCTTGGATTTAATCCCTTTAATTATTGCTAATTAAAGTGATTATTGGCTTTCTCTCCATTAGAGTGTGAACCTGCAAATATATAGAGAAGATGAGTAAAAATCATATATTTATTTGTAATATGCATGGGAATTATGAGGTAAAATATGCAAAATTGAATACCAATCACACCCCCACACTTATTCTTTTGCTCGTCCCGAGCAAAACAAAGAAAAGAAAAACTATACTACCAATTTTATTATACCACTTTCGCAGGTGACGCGATTGCACTGAGCATGTGCAACAAGCCGTTAAACCTCTAGGTTACCCTAGAGGAGGAGTGTTGTCTCCTGAGGGTTTTTAGCGGATTACACCCACAAAATCCATAAAGAAAGAAGACAAATGTTAGTGTTTTGAAAACGCATTTTGAACAAGAGACATGTTTACGAACTATTTTTGCAAAAATATAAGTGATCCTAGGTCATAAGTCCACCTATAATCATTCTTCCTTAAACTTAGTCTCCATGCAAGATCTTGTTTTCAATTAAGGTAAGAATTCAAAATTGGATTGAATATTTTATCTTTCATAAAACCTAGATAATATGCACACCGTGCTCGTGAAGATTTCTGGGATTTCAACTCCAACCATCAAGCCATTTATTTATTTATATATATATATATATATATTCTTTTTCTTTTATTTTTCTTCCCTTAGTCTAGGCTTTCTAGTTTACCCTTGTAGCGAGCCTTTAACCGATGACTCCCAAACCAGACGGTCTTAGGGCACCAGATGAGAAAACATCCCTCGGGTTTAAGGTCTCGAGTAAAAAAGGCCACATAACTAAGGGGGATTATTTATTTCCTTTACCACCGTTAGGCATGAATAATCATGCTTCTTGAGGCACAATTCTCCAGCTTAATAGGTGATGTTTTATTTATATTTTTTTTCTTTTTCTTTTTTTTTTATATGGCATTTTTGGTCTTTGTCTCCATCCCAAGAAATGTGTAAGTGTAAAGTGCATATTATCTAAGGCAAAAAATTCAAGATAAAAATATCTCACCAATTTTTCTTACTTAGCCTATAATTTCCAACAAGATCTATTATTTCAACTAGGTTTAAGATGTCATAATTAAGGCTTTTTTAATTTCTAAGATACATCTTAATTTTCTTAAAAATAGATCAAAACTTTGTCTCTTATTTCAAAAAGTTTTTATTTTTATTATTATTATTATTTTTTTTTTATTTTTAATTTTTCTAAAAGAAAAGGTAAAATCTAAAAAGAAAGTGGAAAATCTAGAAAAAAAATAAAATAAAATCTAAAAATAAAATGGAAGACCTAAAAATGAAAATCCTAAAAAAATAAAAATCCTATAAAGAAAATAAAAAGTCCTATGTTAGTACATACCCCCCCATACCTATCTCATGCATTGTCCTCAATGTATGCAAGATAAAAATGATGCATGAAATAGGTAAGGTAAAAAGTCACTCCCTCCTCCTCTTTGGACCCGCAGTAGTACTGGGTCCTGCCGACTGTGTCCTCCTCAACCTCGCCTCAATGCCCTCTAACCTAGAGGATTGCTCCTCTAACCTGGAGGATTGTTCCTCCATCTTCTTCCTCAGCCTCACTTGACCCCTAAAAATCTTCTTCATGCCCTTCCAGATGGAGGACATGAAGGCATGTGTATCATGTGGGGGGTCCTGCCTCCAAAACTCAGGTTCATCCTCTGCATCAAAACTCTCCTCAGAAGAGGACTCTACCGGAACATCCTCGGGTTGGACAGTAGGTGTCCAGACCGCATGCAAACAACTATTGTACGAACTGGTAGGTCTCTCGGGTGCAACAAACACTCGGTCGAATGAATCAAAAACATCATCGGGTAGGAAAGTCCGACACAAACGTGTAATCAGGATTGGGTGAGAGTATTTGGCACCTCGTGTGCGTGAAGAGTTGGCTATAAGTGCATGGAAGATGACCTTATTCAAACAAACCGAGTGTTGACGAGTCATTAAATCATGTATAATTTGCAACACTGGTCTGTTGAAAGAGGAGGTGTGGTCAAGCCCTAAAATGTTTCGTTGGATCCAACGTCCAATGCAGTGAATATTTCTAAATGTCGTGCTGGCTTTGAGCCCACGATCCTGCTCAGTACAACGAGCCCCCATAATAGTCATATATTCAATCAACGGGAGAGGCTCGCTATGTTGTGTGATGGATGGGACAGAGGTGATTTCCTCAAGAAGAGGAAGCGTGACAAGTAGGTCTCCTGTGGGCATGTGTACCGTGAACTGGTACATGTGTGGATCAATCGATGCTTGGTCAAGATGTGTGTAAAACATGGTCACCAGTTCGGGACAATAAAATGCATCGGTCTCAGTGTTGTCGTACACTAGTGAATACCAATTCCTTGCCCTAATTCTCTCTAAAAATACATGCCCATAACCATTCACATCACATAAAATCCGCCCAAAATCTTTCTCAACAAAAATTGATGGTGCCATACTATGAATTTAAGATCAAAGCGGTAAAAAGAAGAGATTTAGAATTCGAACCACCCCCGGAATTCGTGGGGGAAGAAATTTGATCTCTGCAGTGGGTACAGAAGAATCTGATGAAGTTGCTGGCACCCGATCTGCTAGCTGTGCTTCAGATCGACTGGTGAGGAATTTTTCAGCACGCAGGAATCTCCAACTTTGCCGCGGAATCTCGGCAGAAGCCGCGGGTTTGCGGCAGATCAGAGAGATCTGGAGGAAGGGAAAAAGTTGAGTGGCGGCGCTTTAGGAGATAGTTGCAGATCTGAAGATATTTTCGCTGGTGAAGGAGAAAGTGTGTGGAAGAGGGGCTATTTATAGGAGGGAAAGAATTTTAGAATCCCACTTCTATCCCTAGGTTAAAAACGAATTTACCCTAGGGAATTGGAAGTTTTGAAAAGAGCTTTGACCCTAGGGACTTTGAATATGAAGAAACCTAGGAATTTAGAAAAATTTTGAATTTGGAATATGAAGAAACCTAGGAATTTAGAAAAATTTTGAATTTGGAAAGTGTGGAAACTCCTTTTAGCATAAAAATCCCTTCTTTATTTTTATTTCTTTTTTTTTATTAATTTCTAAAAGAAGTGTAAAAGAAAGAAAATCTAAAAACTCTAAGTTAGTAAACCCTAAAAAAAAAAAAACAAAAAATTACCTTAAGGTGGTGGTTCCGGCGGCGGTCTGATTAGTCCACGAAACATGACCCAATCATTATTACGTTGGGTTTTGCAGAACCCACCAAAAATATCAGGAATATGACCCACTAAAAAGATGAATCCATGAAGGATCTTTATTAAGTACATGACCCCATCTAATTTCCATTTTTTTCAAATAATTTCGGAGTCAAATTTATCAAAGCCCTTGTCCCAGAATGATGTATGAAATGACAGAACAGTTGACTTGGACTCAGGAAGAACTGACTCAGGAAGGTGACTGAAGTCAAGTAAAGGTTCAGGAGTCGAAGTGAGTTCATGAATTGGATCCAAGTCAAGAAAATGAAGCTCAAATCCACAATCATTTCCCCCAAATGGAATGTGACTATCTAAGATTAGTGATTTAAGTTCAGGAGGGTTGGGAATCAAAACTGACTCTAAAATGTTACTCAAATTGGGTAACAAAACAGGAGTTAACAATGATTCAGGTATTTGAACTAAATCACAAACTTGAGGGTCAAAGTCACATTCCACATTGAGTTCAATTCCACAAAAATGTGAACTTGCCAATTTATCAATGGGACTTTCAAAAGTATGAAATTGGTCAAGTTCAATATGATCATCATAAATTGGTGATTCAATTGCACAATGTATAGGCACTGGATCCAATACTGACTCGGGAAATGAAGTGAAATTATGTGAAGACACCGAAGTCATAATTGAATCAGGAAGTAGAATTGAATCATCAAGTGGAAGTTCAGGATCATGTTCATGTTCAAGTTCAATTTCAGTAAAAGGAAAACTTGCCAAAATGTCAATGGGATCTGAAGTTTGGACAAGTTCAGGTGGACAAGCTGAAATTGAATCTTGATTTCCAAGGCTACATAACTCTTTGGCTTGGACAGAATGGTTAGTGACATTAGAAACAGGATGAGAATGAAGAGTTTTGATCATCAAATCTATGTCACGATTTCTAGCATTTTGAGCATGAGTCATGTCTTCAAGCATCTTTCCATAATTGATGATTTCATTGTTTTGATGAAAAGATGAAGTGTTGTCTTGGAAGTGATGGTAAAATTGTGAGTCCATTAGATTTGGTGAGTGTTGTTTGGACTCAAGCAAGAATTCCTTACTCGTTCCCCAAGCAGATGGTTGTTCATTATAATAAGGTGGAACTGAGTAAGACTCTTGAGAATACTGTGGAATTGGAGGGGCAAATGTTTCTTGAAGTTGTTGCTCGACCCTTTGAAGATTGGCTTCTATACTCCTTAGTAACTCAGTTTTTTCTTCCATTGGTGGTTCAGAAAAAGGAGTATATGAAGCGGAGTCGGGAAATTAATACTGTGGATACGGTGAACTAGGTGGATATGGTGGACAAGGAGGTTGATAATTAAACTCGGGGTACATGAATCCCCAATGACTCGGTGAAGAGTTGAAATTATTACAGAAATCATAGTTATTAGATGGGGGGTATGGGTCATATTGATTCGGATAAGGCCAGCCCAGTGTATGTGGTTGGTGCATATTGTAAAACACAGGGTTGGAATTATCCGAATATGGTGTGAAATATGGATTATTATTAGAATGGAAAGAATTGTTGAATGCCATATCACACAAAAAATCACAATCAAAAAGAAAAATCAAACAACAAACAAAAAGAAAAGAAAAAAAATCAAAACCAAGCCAAAAGAATGGTTGACCTAGACCTAGACGACTCCTAACTGATTAGATCGTCCACGGGAGGTTTAGTGTAGACGTAGACCACAAGTTAATCAGCCAGGGAAGGGCAAGGTTGGTGGGAGGTTTTCCGTCAGAGACGTTCCTTAATTAAGTAACCAGCAACCTTCGGGCTTTCGGCCCTCAATCCCTTTCCTAGACACTGATTTTGCAAGAGTCTATTTCCAACACTTTTCCCCCTTAGGATAATCTCCTAAATGAGTCCGAGATGTCCCTAGGGCCAACGTCTATCAAATTTTATTAAATTAGGCTTGGGTTAGTGAGTGCTTGGATTGTGGTTTTCGGGCTAAGGAAAGGGTAATGAACTCCCCACCTTATCTTATTTATCTGTTATGCCCTTAAAATTGAATTGTGCAAGTGTACAAGATAGATAACAAGGATTCACTCAAAGCATGAAAATCAAGCAAGAGATGATTCCTAGTTTACATGCAATGCGAAACGTACCTTGCATCCAGCACTCTTCAACAGTAAAAGTAAATGAATTGAAAGACACGTGCCTAATAATGCAAATGTCTAAACAATTTTTAACTTTTCAACCAATTTTTTACTGTTGATTAAATTACCAGGTATATGGTGAAGAATAAAGGAATTCAAGTATAGCAGCAGATGTATTTTGCAGAATCAGAGCCCCTGCAGAAATTAGGTCAGTAGTCAACTCAGTTCTGCCGCAGATCTGCGGCAAAAACCCAGAATCCGCGGCAAAACTGAGGGATCCTGGTCTCTGCTTTCGAGAGCAGAGGCCCAGGTCCACTTATATGTCACTGCAAGCAAAATTTTCCTGTTTCTTCTCCTGTAACCTGCAACAGAGAAGACAATGCGTTGCTCTCCCCGGCAACGGCGCCATTTTTGGTTAAGACGAGAAAGGTGTATGTAAATGTGTTTGATGTATCCTTTCCTATCTCCGTTATAGCATAAAGCTATACCGAGTCGATTCTCAGGGAGAGCTAGCGATAGAAGCGTTACGAATCGTAGTGAAGAAAAGTAAACGAAGTGTCTTCTATGCTTAATAGAATAAAACAATCATGGAACAAGAAATGAAAGAATGGATGAATATGTTCATGATGGAAAGTGGAAAAGAAATCAAGATTGGATTTGGTATTAACACTAGAAAGAATGAAAACTTGAAGAATCAAACCATGACTAGCTTACCTTACTACCTTGCCAAAGCTTACCAAACTCCGTGATAATGATGCTTGCCTTTGAGTCATTGGCATAGATGTGTCTTGCGTGTTGATCTAATTACTTTCCCATTGCATGAAGGGTGGTTTAACCCATCGGAGAAGAGAAGACCATCCAACTTGCAAGATGAACTAAAGCAATCACCCATGAGTTAGTGAAGATGGCAAGGCTAGTGGTTAGCTAGTACATGGTAGAAAAATTTAGCTACAAGCCATAAGAAAAGTAAAACAAAGCATGAATTAAATTGCAAGGATTTAAAGCAAGCAAGTAAAGAAAGCAATTAAAGAAAGCAAGTAAACTAGAACCAAGCTCAAGTAGAGGAAGGAGAATGGATGAATCCTTGTTGCTTCAAGTTGTCACACCTTGATTACACAAGCTCTCTCTCTCACAATCTCTCTCTTTTACAAAGTATCTAGGGAAGGAGAAGAGGGACTAAAGAACTAAACCTAGAGAAAAATCTATGAAAATTACAACAACTAACAATTTCTCCTCTCTTCTCTGTTCAGTCTTTGCTCGTAGGTCCAAGTGAAGTATTTATAGGCCCCAAGTGAAGGATCCAGAACCTAGTTTGTTGGCCCAAAATCCGAGATCCTAACAACCTGTAACTGTCGCGCGCGCGCGGCAAAGTCCCGGATTCTGCGGCAGATCCAAGTCTGTTGGGTAACAACTTCTTGCTGAGAGTTGGTTGCGAGGTGGTTATCCACGTGGCCTTCTGGATTCTTCATTGGGCGCGCGGATCTTAACTGAATCCAAATTCAAATCTTGGCTTTATCTTGATCTTGGATTTAATCCCTTTAATTATTGCAAATTAAAGTGATTATTGGCTTTCTCTCCATTAGAGTGTGAACCTGCAAATATATAGAGAAGATGAGTAAAAATCATATATTTATTTGTAATATGCATGGGAATTATGAGGTAAAATATGCAAAATTGAATACCAATCACCAAGAAGACTAAACATCAAAAGAGCCAAGAAGAGCCCTTGTTGACTAAGAGCAATCTTCTTCTTGAGTTCTGGTGGCAGCAGAATCCTCCGATTCCAACTGACCCTCCAAAGTGCCGGGATACGATCTTTCGTTAATGAACATCTCTTCACCAGAAGGTTATCCAGTGAGCATGGAGTTTCCTCGATGTCACTTCTGGGGTAAGAGAGGGAGAGTGAGACCTCACAAGGTATGCTACCCACCACTATATCCACCACATCCCCCGCCGCCATACCCACTCTGACCATTCGTTATCAGCAAGCTTGACTGGTGCATCAAGTCAGAGCAGATCTCGGTGAGGCTTAAGTCCTCGTCAGGGATCATGACTTCTTCCCTTGTGAATGACGAGGACCATGACTTCTTCCCTTGTGGACGATGAGGTCTATGACTTCTTCCCTTGTGGACGAACATCGATCAAGTTCGTCCATAGGGTCATCTTCATCCATGAAGGCAGGCCCCTGTTAGAGACTCTGAAGAAGGCGGAAATTCTCAGAGCAATTGCTCTCGAAAGAAAACAGTCTAATTATTGGCTGTTAAAGGGAGAGGGTGAGCCCTATTTATAGGCAGCCCATAATAACCATAATTAATGGTTCATTAATCAGAATCGTCGGCATTAATGGTCTCCAACCGCTAGCGCCGGTTTGGCATTAAAAGACATTAACGCCTAAACCCAATGAAGAGCCGACGCGTGGACAACCGCTTCGGGAAACAACGAATGGTGCGGGGTTCGTCAACATAGACTTGACGTTAAAAGATCTCATAAAATCTTTATGACAGGTCGCGTCTCACGGACTGACTCCAAGTCGCATCAGACAACAGACAACTTTTCATTTTTCATTTAGATTCAAAAAATGACTTAATCCAAAAACAACACTTAATAAAAACAACACTTACTATAAAGTAGAATTTTATCGCAGGCTGAAAAAATTGATCTGAAAAGATTTTATATTTTCAAAAAAATTTTTATCGCAGGCTGAAAAGGAGAAACTAGATCTTTCAAAAAAGTAAAGAAATAGGGCGAAAAGTAATTTATATCCTATAAAGAGCGGCAAAAATAAAAGGGGAAAAATAATAATAAACAATAAGGAAAAGTTATCATAAGGGGTATTTGGTAATTTAACTTCTACCTAAAAGCGGGCCGCAAGTCAGTGAGGTGACAAATTGAGCCACGTCACCGCAAGCTGAGATAGTACTCTCAGCCCGCGGGCTGATATACATTTTTCTCTATACATATATATTTAATGATATATTTGTTGCAGGGGGAGAACAAAGTATTTCTATATTTGTTATAACCTAATTTCTGCAGGGGGAGGAAAATATAACATATTTTCTGCAGGGGGAGCACTTGTGCACACAAAGCGTCATCATCAAAAAGGGGGAGAATGTTGGAACTTGTTTTGATGAAGACTTTGTGAAGCATTTCATTTGGAGCTCTAACACACGACGAATCAAGAGTTCTTCATGATCAAGATGTCCCAAAGAGAGTTGATATGATGTGGTTTGTAATTGTGATATAGCATGTCAAAAGCCTTGATATACACACACATATCATGTCTATATAGTCGACTTATAACTCCTTATAGTCGACTAATATACTTGGTAGTCGACTAACCCAAACCCCCTAGTCGACTAGTCATGTGTCCAAAAGAAACCCAACTCTCTGTTTGTGCATTAGTCGACTTAACAATCAAACATAGTCGACTAATAGTATTTGTAGTCGACTAATCCCTTGCCCCTAGTCGACTAATAACTGGTCCAGTCGACTTATAAGAAGTTGCAGTCGACTTGATTCAGTTATCCAGAAAACTGTCATTCGAGCTTATCTTGACCTAGTCGACTAATACCAAAATGTAGTCGACTACTCTTTGGAAAATTGCCTAGGCAAGTCGACTATAGGCAGTTTCTGACTGTTGGACAGTTTCTGTTATCTGGTCTTTTGTGCAACGTTTCCCAACGTTTGAACATTCAAAAGGCACCTATTAACTACCCTAACTACTCCTAGAGTACAGCTATAAATAGGGTGGTTAATCCAAAGGCCATATACCAATCCAAATCTTCAGTTTTCTAAGAACAAAATTCTGCCAGTCCTGAAAACTGTTCCCACTTCAGTTCTTCACCAAATTCTGATTCTTTAGTGAAGTTCTATGAAGTTTCTCCTATACTAGACCTTGTCCACGTTCACACATTGTACCAAGGCTTATAGGAAAGTGTTGTAATACTCAAAGCAATCATTGTACACGGATGGCTTCTGAAAAACACCTAGAGGGGGGGTGAATAGGTGTAAGTGCTAATCTAGAACTAAATATAAAACTATGTGCGCTAAATGCGGAAGCTAATGCAAATCTTGCAACACACTTAGTACAATCAACAAGTGTAGCCGAATTCCCCGTGAAGGGCTCTGGACTAACTCCTCTTGATTCCCCTTGAATGGGTTGAGGTGCTATGTGAAGCTCTTGTTGATTAGGTACAAGTGAGGCACACACAAACAACCAAGCATCTACAAGATATAGCAATATGAAATATGCAAGGTATTATGCAAGCAATAAGATGGCAATATGAATTATGCTCAACACAAGCAAGTATGATATGATGATATGAATGATGCTTTGCACAAATGTAAAGAGAGAGAGTTTAGAGATAAGTGGATCAAACGCAAAGTCCAAGATATGTTTCGAGGTTCGAGCACCTTGCTCTACATCCCCGCCTACACTACCGTGTAGGATTTCCAATCCACTAAAGGAGTACCGAACTCCTCTCTCAACCTTACAAAGCCACCGAGGCTATACAACCACAAACCACCTCTACCGAAGAGGGATAAGGCCCGTAGCCAATACAACTCAATCACAATCACCTCTACCGAAGAGGGATCCAAACACAATACCACTCCGATCAACCTCTACCGAAGAGGGATACAACAAAAACAAGGAGGGTTTACAACTTAGAAGCTTAACCTCAAACACTTCTCTTTTTCTCTCTTTTCTTATCCACAAAAACAAGATCCTAAATAGATTAGGATAGGTGATAGCTCAAGTGTGGAAAACTAGGTGTTTGGAAAACAAGCAACAAAGAAAAACACTTGGGAAAATTCTTTCAAAAGATATAGAATGAAAACCAAGACAAATCTCCCAAAATATTCTTTTCTTTGATTTTTTCCAAAAACCTAAAACAATAAAGATTGAAAGATTAAAGCCCCGAATACTTTTGAAAACTTGTTTTAAACACTCTAGAAATCAGAAATTTTTCTCCTTAAAAAACTTGGCCAAAATCCCAAGGAGTGGGGTTTATATAGGCCAAAACAGAAACTAGCCGTTAGAGCTGAGCTGGCAGCTCTGACAGGCAACGGTCTACCGGCCCGGTCGACCGCCAACGGTCAGAAATATGACCGTTGGGCAACTGCGGTCGACCGGCCCGGTCGACCCAAACAAACAGAGAGCAGAGCTCTCATCTCGGTCGACTGGCACGGTCGACCCAAGCAAACAGAGAGCAGAGCTCTCGGCCCGGTCGACCGGTACGGTCGACCGTCCCAAGTCTGCCAAACGTGCACAGATTTGTGCACGTCCGGTCGACCGGCCCGGTCGACCGGACTTCAGCCAAGTCTACTGGTTGAAGCCTGGAACAGATTTCTGGGTCAGAAAAACAGTTAGAAATATTTTCTAAAAATCTTTTAACACTTCTAAAATTCTATAAAACTTGTTTTATCATTTTATATTGAAACATAAACAAGTGATAAAAATTTCAAGACATATATCAAACATATCAATTCATTTTTGTGTCTTGCCAATTTTATCAAAAACAAAACTTGTCTTTTGTCAAACTTGATTTTTCCAAAACATGAATAGGATAGTCAAAATAAGTTTGTCTAGCAAGTTTAAAGCATGTATCTATATCTAGAATACATCTAATATACATAAGAATAAAGTAAACTTGTTTTGATCTATTATTCATGAAAACCAAAATCCAAATCATAAAACGTGTGTGTATGTGCACTTGAGCATATCAACTATACTAAGCTTTACAAATGGATCTAAACACACTATCTAAACTATGGATACCTAAGTCTTCTTGATGATCTTCATCTTCAAGTTGACTTGCTCTAAAAATCCATCCATGGGCTAGGCAATGTGTGATCTTGAAGATTGAGCCCTGGAATCACTTGTGATAGCTTCCAAACACCTTGTTGAAGCTAATCACCAACTAATATTTTGGTTAATGATCTGAAACTTTAAACAACACAAGAATATTAGTAAACATAACTACATGAGTTAATCATCATCAAAACTAGGGTAGAAGGCCTTTGGGCCAACAATCTCCCCCTTTTTGATGATGACAAAACTCATGGAGTTATATATGCATGGATTAAAGTTAAGCTTCAAAGAAGCTCCCCCTTAACTCATGCATAACCAAATAAACATAATAATATGCAATGAATGCTCTTAAAAACATGAATGCATAAATATGCATAAACAATAAAGGTTCTAGATACCAATGAAATATTCAAAACAAAGCATGCTCTAGATACCAATTAACAAATAAACATTATCTAGATGCTCTAGATACCAATAAACATACATTAAACTATATTAAACTTAATATATGCAAAAACATAAGTATGCATATATAAAACACAACCAAATCTTTCTCCCCCCTTTTGTCAATCATCAACAAAGGGGTAAATAGTCAAAACAATAAATAAAATGAGGGGTAAAAATCTTTCATCCCTTTTTTTTTGTTAATCAAAACAATACAAACAATGTTCTCCCCCTTTTTGTCTAAAACAAAAACAAAGTCAATAAGGGGTGACTACAAACATGATATCAATTAAAAGAATGTCAATGAAGCATCTTGATACCAAATAAACAAAGATCAATAAATGTTATATGCTATATACATTCATGAAGAGGAAGACGCTAAGTTAGCTTCCCTACACATATGCATTACATGAAGGAGGGATGTTAAGCCCTAATTCACATAACACACATTATGTAATGAATAAGAGGAGATGTGAAGCTCCCCCTACACACGTGTACCACATAAAGAAGAGATGTTAAGCTCTTCAATACACAATACACTCAACATGAATCTATATGAAGAGATGTTAAGCTCTTCTTGCATATAAGAAATTTAAATCTAAACTTTTGTATTTTCTTTAAACAAAATTTTAGAAAATTTTTAGATACCAATTGAAAAACAAACAATTTTTAGATACCTATTCAAATTAGACATAATAAATTTTGAATGTCTAAACACAAATTTTGATACCAATAGTAAATATTTTACCAATGAAAAGTAGAAACATTGATACCAATTGTAATAATTATTCATTTTAAACATATGATACCAAATTCGAATTTTCAATCATAAAGTATGGGAGTACAAATACCAATTGAAAGACAAAATCAAATTTTCTCCCCCTTTATGAAATACAAACTAAAATAATGCATAGTCTTGATACCAATTTAAAAGTAATCAATTTAAACAAAATTGAAACTCAAGCACTAGCATGAACACAAACATATATATGTATGGAAAATAGATACCAATTGAAATTGATATTCTTGGAATAGAAAGCATACATACATACAAAACATATATGAGTATACAAGAAGATCAAAATGATACCAATTGAAAGAGTTCAATGATACCAATTGACATAACAATAAGTTCAAGTGTATACATCATATAACTACCTCCCAATCAAGGTTCAAGTTTTAAATGATTTTCATTTTAAAGCATACATGAACATGATCTCCCATCCATCCTCCCATAGATGGTAGGGGTTTTCAAAAATAGATTTGAAAATAAGCTTAATTTGAAGAATTCTACCAAAATGAAGAATACTGTAGCTAGTTAAATGGAAAGTTTTGTTAACTAGTACGAAATCCTTCAAGTAAGGAATAAAACAAAATAATTTTCATAAAACACATGTAAATCACATAGTACTTGAAAACACTCAATATTCAATAAAGTCCATACATGCTCATGAAAAATATACTCATGAGAAATATTTTTAAAAGATGATGAGTGTACAAGAAATGTGTGACATGTCATTATGAAATTTTCAATTAAGCTCAATTATTCCTTAAACATGAAAACAAAAATCATCAAAACTTATTTAATCTTCAAGGCATATGTATGTCTTATACAAACTAAAGTATACATACATATCCAAAATTCAAACGAGTCCACAAAATATATGCATTAAGGCACGTGGCTCAAAAGGATAAACATGTATATTTAATAGTTTGGACAAGATAGACATATACATGAAGTTAAACAATTAAACACAAAATCAAGATAAACTAAAATTTCATCAAAACAAATTTCATTTCATGGTATATGTATGAATTGTCAACACAATAAGTATACATACATATCCCTAAACACGATTGAGTCCATATATAGATTTGCATGAAAGGCAAATGACTCAAAGGGTATACATATATATCTTAAAGTTTGGCAATACAAACATATATATGAAGTGAAAACTCATAAAACAAATTCAAAAATAGAATACAAGTTTGAAATGTATGAATCATCAAAACTAGACTATACTAGCACATCTAATGGGTTCAAATAAGCAATCAAGCTCAAACATATATAGATTTATTTGTAACCCACTATATGCACAAGTATATAACTAGTCTTAATGAAAAGTAACATCTAAACAAGTAATCTTAACATGAAGCATCAAAACACAATATAAAAATCATCATGATAAAACTAAAACATGATTACTATGCAAATTCACATGTATTAGATTCATGATGTACATTATAGCTTAAACAAAAGTGAGAACACTAAGTATGGGTTCACATAAGCATGTGTGTCTCAAATACTATACATGTATGTCAAGGATCTAATAAACATGGAATGAACATACTAATCCATAGACATCAAAAACATGCTATAAACAATGACTATTAAAAGCATGTAAACAATAAATGGGAGTAAATGATTGTTACAAAACCGAAGAAGCAACTTTCCTTGTCTCCAAAACATGGTGGTCCTCTTCCACCAAACCTTCCCTTGAAAGTGATGCATCCAATTGATTTCCTTTAAGTCCGGAACGCATCCACTCCAAGGTGCTATCACTCTCACGTCATGTGAGAGCCCACACCTACATTAAACAAAGGAGGGGTGGTCTTTGGTACCCATACTCTTTTGGGTCCATGGGGGTTAGTATCTTCTCTAACCCAAACAAAATTCTTTGCTAAATTAGGAGTATGTAATCTATCATAGCAAAATTTAGCAAGGTGGCCCTTACGTCCACAATGTGTACAAGTGTACACATGAGCATACTTGTGATGGGTGTGTCCGTGTGAAGCATGTGTATGCCGTGGAGGGTGTGCATGCATAAAGGATGGAACTTGTTTCTTTCGAACCAAGGTTTCCAACCGTGAGTGGTTCATGGCACATTGGCTCATAGTGGAGCCCAAACAATCTACCTTCTTCTTAAGCATGGATATATCATTATTAATCTTAGAAGAAGAGGTACATGCATTAGGTAGACTAGATGAAGAAGCTACACTAGCATGGCAAACATGTGCATCAATTTTATTTTGCAAAACCATATTCTTATCTAAACAAGCATTCAACTCATTTGAAATAGAAATAATTTTATTTTTCAAATCAACATTCTCTTTTAAAACAGAATCAACTTTTGAAGTCAAATTTTCATTTTTCTTCAAAAGAACATGGCAATCATTTTTAGATTTTAAAAATTCATTTTCTTTAAGTGCAAGTTCTAATTGAGATCTTAATGAATCCCTTTCATTATAGACCTCAACGTTCTCTTGCAAAATATTGTTAAGTCTAGAATGCAAACTCTTATTTTCATTTTCAATTTCTAGACTTTTCTTTTTCAAAATCTTATATTTTTCTATCAATTTTTCACACACAATAGAGAGTTCTTCATTTAAAGCATGGGGATCTACAATATCATTTGAAGAACTAGCACTATCATCACAATCTAAGTGGGGTTCCGAATGTACCTCAAAGGAGTCATTCCCTTGGACCATGAAGCATTGTGAGTCGGATTCTCCACTAGATTCCTCCGGTTGATTTGGCAATAGAAGCTCGGAGGTGGTGGTTGTTGTCAATTTGTTTCACATTACAAAAGCGGAATCAAAGTTAGAAACACACATAAGATAATCTTTAGGTAATGTGCTTCTAATGGCCTCAAGGGCTTGTGCATTGGCTCCTATATGATCACCATTACCAAGATAGCATTTCTTGGTAGCGGCGAGGAAGACATGCAAACCTAGGGTCTTTAGGTACATGGACATCCTATACTTCCAAACAACAATGTTGGAAGGGTCAAAGTTAGGTGGGGTCATGAAGTCCATGGTAAACTATATGAGTGTGCAAACAAGCAAATGCAAACAATAGACTAGCAACCAAAGGATCTCACTCCTAGGATGTTAAGCCTAATATCAGGAGCACTAGCTCTGATACCAATTGAAAAACACCTAGAGCGGGGGTGAATAGGTGTAAGTGCTAATCTAGAACTAAATATAAAACTATGTGCGCTAAATGCGGAAGCTAATGCAAATCTTGCAACACACTTAGTACAATCAACAAGTGTAGCCGAATTCCCCGTGAAGGGCTCTGGACTAACTCCTCTTGATTCCCCTTGAATGGGTTGAGGTGCTATGTGAAGCTCTTGTTGATTAGGTACAAGTGAGGCACACACAAACAACCAAGCATCTACAAGATATAGCAATATGAAATATGCAAGGTATTATGCAAGCAATAAGATGGCAATATGAATTATGCTCAACACAAGCAAGTATGATATGATGATATGAATGATGCTTTGCACAAATGTAAAGAGAGAGAGTTTAGAGATAAGTGGATCAAACGCAAAGTCCAAGATATGTTTCGAGGTTCGAGCACCTTGCTCTACATCCCCGCCTACACCACCGTGTAGGATTTCCAATCCACTAAAGGAGTACCGAACTCCTCTCTCAACCTTACAAAGCCACCGAGGCTATACAACCACAATCCACCTCTACCGAAGAGGGATAAGGCCCGTAGCCAATACAACTCAATCACAATCACCTCTACCGAAGAGGGATCCAAACACAATACCACTCCGATCAACCTCTACCGAAGAGGGATACAACAAAAACAAGGAGGGTTTACAACTTAGAAGCTTAACCTCAAACACTTCTCTTTTTCTCTCTTTTCTTATCCACAAAAACAAGATCCTAAATAGATTAGGATAGGTGATAGCTCAAGTGTGGAAAACTAGGTGTTTGGAAAACAAGCAACAAAGAAAAACACTTGGGAAAATTCTTGCAAAAGATATAGAATGAAAACCAAGACAAATCTCCCAAAATATTCTTTTCTTTGATTTTTTCCAAAAACCTAAAACAATAAAGATTGAAAGATTAAAGCCCCGAATACTTTTGAAAACTTGTTTAAACACTCTAGAAATCAGAAATTTTTCTCCTTAAAAAACTTGGCCAAAATCCCAAGGAGTTGGGGTTTATATAGGCCAAAACAGAAACTAGCCGTTAGAGCTGAGCTGGCAGCTCTGACAGGCAACGGTCGACCGGCCCGGTCGACCGCCAACGGTCAGAAATATGACCGTTGGGCAACTGCGGTCGACCGGCCCGGTCGACCCAAACAAACAGAGAGCAGAGCTCTCATCTCGGTCGACCGGCACGGTCGACCCAAGCAAACAGAGAGCAGAGCTCTCGGCCCGGTCGACCGGTACGGTCGACCGTCCCAAGTCTGCCAAACGTGCACAGATCTGTGCACGTCCGGTCGACCGGCCCGGTCGACCGGACTTCAGCCAAGTCTACTGCTTGAAGCCTGGAACAGATTTCTGGGTCAGAAAAACAGTTAGAAATATTTTCTAAAAATCTTTTAACACTTCTAAAATTCTATAAAACTTGTTTTATCATTTTATATTGAAACATAAACAAGTGATAAAAATTTCAAGACATATATCAAACATATCAATTCATTTTTGTGTCTTGCCAATTTTATCAAAAACAAAACTTGTATTTTGTCAAACTTGATTTTTTCCAAAACATGAATAGGATAGTCAAAATAAGTTTGTCTAGCAAGTTTAAAGCATGTATGTATATCTAGAATACATCTAATATACATAAGAATAAAGTAAACTTGTTTTGATCTATTATTCATGAAAACTAAAATCCAAATCATAAAACGTGTGTGTATGTGCACTTGAGCATATCAACTATACTAAGCTTTACAAATGGATCTAAACACACTATCTAAACTATGGATACCTAAGTCTTCTTGATGATCTTCATCTTCAAGTTGATTTGCTCCAAAACTCTATCCATGGGCTAGGCAATGTGTGATCTTGAAGCTTGAGCCCTGGAATCACTTGTGATAGCTTCCAAACACCTTGTTGAAGCTAATCACCAACTAATATCTTGGTTAATGATCTGAAACTTTAAACAACACAAGAATATTAGTAAACATAACTACATGAGTTAATCATCATCAAAACTAGGGTGGAAGGCCTTTGGCCAACAGCTTCTTGGTGTAGAGGCAGTTGTACAAGGTGAAGTGTGTTCTCTTGGTGGAAGAGAAGGTGTACACATTTGGCAAAGGGGATTTGTCAAGTGGTGTGCATGGTTGTGATTTTGGGTGTACAAAATCAAGGATAAAGGAAAATCTCAAGCGGGTGGCTTGGGGACTGGATGTAGGTCACGAGGACCGAACCAGGATAAATCTCTCGTGTTTGCGTTTGTCTAACTTTCTGAGATTTACTTTTCCTTTTATTGCAAGTTATTTATTTGTTTAACTTAATCCTTCTTTGTTAGTATTTGTGTTGACTTTGTATTTTAGATTCATAAGTGCCAACAGAGAAAGTTCCGCATTTGGCATCATCTCGGGTCCAACAATTGGTATCAGAGCGGGTCTTACATTTGGTACCTAGTCAACAACAAGGATGGCAACGGATATAGCATTAGTCGACTCTGGTACCAATTGTTGGTCCCGAGATGATACCAAATGCGGAACTTTCTCTGTTGGCATTTATGGATCTAAACTACAAAGTCAACACAAATACTAAACAAAGAAGGATTAAGTTAAACAAATAAATAACTTGCAATAAAGGAAATCAAATCTCAGAAAAGTTTAGACAAACGCAAACACGAGAGATTTATCTTGGTTCGGTCCTCGTGACCTACATCCAGTCCCCAAGCCACCCGCTTGAGATTTTCCTTTATCCTTGATTTTGTACACCCAAAATCACAACCATGCACACCACTTGACAAATCCCCTTTGCCAAATGTGTACACCTTCTCTTCCACCAAGAGAACACACTTCACCTTGTACAACTGCCTCTACACCAAGAAGACACCCTTGTACAATGATTGCTTTGAGTATTACAACACTTTCCTATAAGCCTTGGTACAATGTATGAACGTGGACAAGGTCTAGTATAGGAGAAACTTCATAGAACTTCACAAAGGAATTGAATTTTGGTGAAGAACAGAAGTTGGAATCAGTTTTCAGGTTTGGTAGAATTTTGATCTTAGAAAACTGAAGATTTGGATTGGTATATGGCCTTTAGATTAACCACCCTATTTATAGATGCACTCTAGGGTAAGTTAGGGTAGTTACAGGTGCAATTCAAATGATTGAAACGTTGCACAAAAGACCAGATAAGAGAAACTGTCCAACAGTCAGAAACTGCCTATAGTCGACTTGCCTATTGAGTTAGTCGACTAGACTAGGCAAATTTCCAAAGAGTAGTCGACTATGTTTGACTATTAGTCAACTAGGATAGGATAAGTTCGAGTGACAGTTTTCTGGTTAACTGAATCAAGTCGACTGCAACTACTTATAAGTCGACTGGACCAGTTATTAGTCGACTAGGGGCAAGGGATTAGTCGACTAGAAATACTATTAGTCGACTATGTTTGACTGTTAAGTCGACTAATGCACAAACAGAGAGTTGGGTTTTTTTTGGACACAAGACTAGTCGACTATGGGGTTTGGGTTAGTCGACTACCAAGTATATTAGTCGACTATAAGGAGTTATAAGTCGATATAGACATGATATGTGTGTGTATATCAAGGCTTTTGACATTCTATTATACAATTACAAACCACATCATATCAACTCTCTTTGGGACATCTTGATCATGAAGAACTCTTGATTCGTCGTGTGTTAGAGCTCCAAATGAAATGCTTCACAAAGTCTTCATCAAAACAAGTTCCAACATTCTACCCCTTTTTGATGATGACGCTTTGTGTGCACAAGTGCTCCCCCTGCAGAAAATATGTCATACTTTCCTCCCCCTGCAAAAATTGGGTTATAACAGATATAGAAAAACTTTGTTCTCCCCCTGCGACAAATATATCATTATATATATATATATATATATATATATATATATATATATATATATGTTCTTATCAACTTTTATATGGTACCTGCAAGATAAACGTTAGATGGTACCAAACAAAAAAGAACATATTAACCTTTAGGAGTCCAAATCCATTTAGAATTTGGTTTCCACCTGTTAATATACACATAGTTGCATGAATCACATATATCATGAATGTATGATGCAATATGTGTATTTTTATCATGAATACTTAAATTCTTAGGAATCCATATAAACTTATTTTTCTTAGACTTTCTTTTACAAAAGAACTATATGGATTACTATAATATGAAGAATTTTCAATATATCCAATACCATAATTATTATGTGACAACTTCTGAAAAGATAATAAATCATTCAACTTTTCTTTTCCTTGATTGAACTTAGTCACATTTTGCAAAATATCTTCATATTTCTTTTTGAAAACTGAAATATTTTTATCTAAAATAGAAATCCTTTTATTCAAAGACTCAGTTTCCTTTTTAAGAAAAATGTTCTCTTTTATAAACTTCTCATTATCATTTTTCAAAGATGATAAGACTTTTTCAAACTCATCTTGTTGAGAATTTATAGAAGATACTTGTAAAACATAACATGAATTTTCCTTTAAAAGTTTTTCATTTTCTTTTGATAAAACTTTATTTTTCAGTTTTTCATTTTTCAGATCATTAAACAATTCATGAAATCCATCAAAAAGTTTAGTAAATGATACCTCATCATCTTCTATGGCCATGTAACATAGGTTGACACGTTCAGTGGATTCTTCTTCGTCAGAAGACGATGAATCACTGTTCTCCCATGAGGCTTCATAGTTTTTTCTTCTTTCTGAACTTTTTGCTCATGTATTTGCCTTTATTCTTGAGCAATGGGCAATCCATCTTCATATGACCTGGTTTATTGCAATTAAAGCATTTGAATTTACCTTGCTTTAGAAATCTCCTGAATTTCTTTGAAAGCATTGCCATCTCCTCTTCATCGTCATTTGAATCGTCCGTGTCGGAGGATGCATGGAAGGCAAGTTCTTTCTTCTTTGAGTGGTGTTGTCGTTCCTCCTTTCTTTCTTCCAATTGCACTTCATATGCCATTAGATTACCGATTAGGTTTTCTAATGTCATAGTTGAGAGATCATTCGCCTCTTCAATTACGGTTGTCTTCTTTTCCCATTCTGGTGTGAGTGCACGAAGGATCTTACGAACTCTTTCAACTTGAGTGTAGTCCTTTCCAAGAGATGCTAATGAATTGGTAATGTCGGTGAATCTTGTAACCATTTCGGATATGGTTTCATTCTCTTCCATTTTGAATAATTCAAACCTGTGGACAAGAACATATATTTTAGACTCTTTAACTTTACTTGTGCCTTCGTGTGTTACCTGAAGAGTATGGCATATTTGATGTGCAGAAGTGGCTGTTGACATACGGTTGAACTCTTCTTTGGTTAAGGCACAGAATAGAGCATTCATCGCTTTGGCGTCAAGGTTCGCATTCTTCTTTTGATCATCACTCCAGGCGCTGTAGTTGGTTGTTGGTTTGGTGTACGATGCTTCAACGATGTTCCAAAGTTCGTAGTTGAGCGATTGCAAGTAGATCTTCATTCTACACTTCCAATAGTTGTAGTTGGATCTGTCAAATAGCGGTGGACGTTGTGTAGAATGTCCTTCTTTGAATTGGGATGATGAAAACTCCGTTGCCATCCTTGTTGTTGACTAGGTACCAAATGTAAGACTTGCTCTGATACCAATTGTAGGACCTCGCTCTGGTACCAATTGTTGGTCCCGAGATGATGCCAAATGCGGAACTTTCTCTGTTGGCACTTATGGATCTAAACTACAAAGTCAACACAAATACTAAACAAAGAAGGATTAAGTTAAACAAATAAATAACTTGCAATAAAGGAAATCAAATCTCAGAAAAGTTTAGACAAACGCAAACACGAGAGATTTATCCTGGTTCGGTCCTCGTGACCTACATCCAGTCCCCAAGCCACCCGCTTGAGATTTTCCTTTATCCTTGATTTTGTACACCCAAAATCACAACCATGAACACCACTTGACAAATTCCCTTTGCCAAATGTGTACACCTTCTCTTCCACCAAGAGAATACACTTCACCTTGTACAACTGCCTCTACACCAAGAAAACACCCGTGTACAATGATTGCTTTGAGTATTACAACACTTTCCTATAAGCCTTGGTACAATGTGTGAACGTGGACAAGGTCTAGTATAGGAGAAACTTCATAGAACTTCACAAAGGAATTGAATTTTAGTGAAGAACAGAAGTTGGAATCAGTTTTCAGGTTTGGCAGAATTTTGATCTTAGAAAACTGAAGATTTGGATTGGTATATGGCCTTTAGATTAACCACCCTATTTATAGATGCACTCTAGGGTAAGTTAGGGCAGTTACAGGTACAATTCAAATGATTGAAACGTTGGAAAACGTTACACAAAAGACCAGATAAGAGAAACTGTCCAACAGTCAGAAACTGCCTATAGTCGACTTGCCTATTGAGTTAGTCGACTAGACTAGGCAAATTTCCAAAGAGTAGTCGACTATGTTTGACTATTAGTCGACTAGGATAGGATAAGTTCGAGTGACAGTTTTCTGGTTAACTGAATAAAGTCGACTGCAACTACTTATTAGTCGACTGGACCAGTTATTAGTCGACTAGGGCAAGGGATTAGTCGACTACAAATACTATTAGTCGACTATGTTTGACTGTTAAGTCGACTAATGCACAAACAGAGAGTTGGGTTTCTTTTGGACACAAGACCAGTCGACTAGGGGGTTTGGGTTAGTCGACTACCAAGTATATTAGTCGACTATAAGGAGTTATAAGTCGACTATATAGACATGATATGTGTGTGTATATCAAGGCTTTTGACATTCTATTATACAATTACAAACCACATCGTATCAACTCTCTTTGGGACATCTTGATCATGAAGAACTCTTGATTCGTCGTGTGTTAGAGCTCCAAATGAAATGCTTCACAAAGTCTTCATCAAAACAAGTTCCAACAATTTTCCTTTCTTGGGCCTACTTTTTTGGGGCTTCAAACAAGGCTGTGATGAAAAATTCTAAGCCGCACACTTGCATTATTGCTGTCAGGCCTGGGCGTTTTCTTGATAAAATCTGAGCTTTGTCAGTATTTCACTCTCTTTTTCTTAAGAAACAGGCCCATAGAAGATGGTTACATTGAGGCACTATCGAAGGATGCTCTATCATTTTGGTCGGCACCAGGATTTTGGTGCATGCAGTGTTCGTAGAGGCAATGGTTGTAAGTTAGCTGCATTTTAAAAAAATTCTTTGTATCTTTTATTTTCGTTATAAACTTGAAATTACTTTTTTCATTTGTCTCATATCTTTTACTTTTTGTGTTACTGGAGAGGATCTTCCTAACTCGAAAGCATCATATTATTGATGAATGATAATAAGCGCAACTAACTGATAGTTTTTCCTTTATGTATATGGATATGCAGTGTGCATCCGGTCTAATATGCATACTTACACTAGTGCAGAGTACATGATTAATGGCAGTTAAAAACCAACTTTAAATGTGTCTTTACAACCAAATTCTGTCCAAGCATCGTAAAAAGTCTCAGGTATATGACGGATGTTAAAAACCGCCGTCATATATAATTTACAATGTCAATTTTAAGAAAAACCGACATTATAATATGATATTTAACGTCAGTTCCTATAAAGAAATGATGTTAAATGTTGACGTTAAAGGTCACCTTTACTGTCGGTTTCGTAAGGAACCAACGTTAAAAGTAGACCTTTAATGTCGGTTTTTTTGAACCAAAGTTAAAGGTTCTTTTAACGTCAGTTCTCAAAGAACCGACGTTAAAAGTCAATTTTTCTTTAATATTCTTATACACACACACACATATATCCCTGTACAAATACATATAGTTACAGATATCCACAATAGACATATCAATTGATATCCAACACACTTCATATCTCCACTTCATATTCAATACACATTAGCATCCTTGTACATAACAATAGATATCCAACACACTTCATATCCAATATATATACACATTAACAATCAACATCCAACGCATTCATATCAAATATAAATTAAATAACTGACACTTGAGCCATCAATAAAACATGCACAAATATCAAATCCCCGATACAAATTTTTGTCTAATACATATACAAAATTCACATCCTTCACACTCATATTCCAATACAAAATACACATATAAATTCATATTCCAATACAAAAATACATATACACATTCATATCACTAAGAAAACACATGACCCAAAAAAGTTCCTAACGCAAAAGGTATCTTACCATTCTAGAGTCTCTACAACTTCTGCATGTATTACTTCCATGAATGATATCTCAAGAGATACCTTCCAAAAGAAGATGAAAATATGAAATAATTATCACAAAAATGAAATATGAAAAAAGCTAATATCACAATTATGAAATATGAAACAAGTATCATGAATATGAAACATGAAACGAGTATCACCAATGCTTATTTCATTTAAACTCTCTAAATATCAAGTATCACACATATTATAAGTATTTGAAACTGAAAAAATACTTACTACTAAGCATGCTCTTAAACGAATTTCATACATTCTTCACGAATATCATCCACTTCATCATCCATGTATTCTTTTTTATTCTGCAAAGATATTAAAATATTCATTATGCTTCGTTTAATATTAACAAAACAATAAAAGTAACTTTACGTTAAATGATTATACATGTATTGGTATAAGATTCCATTGAGAGGCAATAATCTCTCGCATAAATTGCATCACATAGTATCTGCACACTACGCTACCCGGTTGATGAGAACACTATAATAATAAAATCAATAAAATATAAGTTAAGACATCATTATTTTTTAAAAAAATATCAAACAACTAAAAGCAAAATACATTAATAATCCTCCATGTCGGATGCATACCCATAAACCGCACATTTTTATTACTATTTGTGATAAACATATTTAAAAATATCGACACCCTTTTAGACTTCTTATCATAACTTTTTATTCTTATATTCAATTAGCATGATTTAAATTGCCTTTCAAAGATAACTTTCAGGGCTATATTTCTCATTCAATAATTATTTTTTGATACAAATGTTAAAGATGTCAAATATTGGGTTGAAGTCTGTTCTTGTTTTGGAAACAGTTTACAGTTTTTGATTTGACACCTTTCAGATTTTATTGATAACTTTCTATTACGAAATGATGTTGAATTGATTTACGTTGCATTAGAAACAAGACTTACAGAGTTACAAATTATTCCTATATACTTATTTCTGAATTCGAACGTTTTCAGTCTGAAAAGTGTGTTCAAAGTTGACCAACAGTCTGCCAGATTGACAGTAACGGCTAATTTTCTGGAAGCTGATTTTTAACATGTTTTTTAAAACTTGTTTTGTTGAATTTTAAGAGTCAATTTATTCTTTTTCAACTGGTAAAACTATACTAAGTTTGCTCTTCTAAAAACCTATATAAAGGGTCATTAGAATGGATTAAAATCACAACAATTTTATTTGAAAAATCAAGTTTTGGGTTTCAAGAGAAAGAGCTTTCAAGTTTCAGTTTTGTGCTTTTATTTTCAAAAATCTACTTTAAGTTTTTGGTTCTCAAAATCTCTCTTCTGATTTTACTCTCACTTACAAATTCTTGAGCTTCAAATTTATATTTTATTCTATAGGGTTTTGTAAGAGAGTTTTGCAAGAGAATGTTTGTGGTCTTTTGATCACCCAGAGATTGTTCCATTGTCGTTATGCTACCTCTGGACTAGAGGAGTGTATTGGGGAGTTGTGTACTCTGAGTGGTTGTAATTTTTTGGTGTAAGGTCCCTTGGTGGCAGATCCTATAGTGGATTGGGAAATCCTTTCACGGTGGTGAAGGCGGGGACGTAGAGCAGTGGCTCGAACCTCGAAACAAATCTTCTTGCTTGCGATTACTTTCTTGTCTCTATTTATTTGCTTTTTATTCATTCATTATTGTCGATCTATACTCATTATAACAAGATAGCAATTAAACACCTCAACTCTTATCTAGAGGAATCACATGGAGAAGTTCAGAGCCCTTCACGGGGAATTCGGCTTGAACTCTTGTTTTGAGTGATCGGTTGCATCATATCATATTATATTGTATTGAATTTTTAATTGATTAGCAATACACCTATTCACCCCCCTTTAGGTGTAATTTTAATTGGTATCAGAGCTTTGGTCTCTAGTTTTTAGCTTAACATCCTTAGAGAGATTCTTTTTGCTAATCATTTTATTGACATCTTCTTTTTCATCCACTGGGAAATATGGCCGAAGGTATTAATATCCGTCCCACATTTGATGGCCTTAACTTTCCCATATGGAAGGTTAGGATGACCGTATTTTTGCAATCCCAAGAAAGCCGGGTTACAAAGGCGGTGACTAAACCTTTTAGTGTACCCACTGGTGATGAGGCCACTTGGTCCGATATAGTCATCAAGGATTTTGATGCCAATGCAAAGGCACACAATGCATTGCTTCTAGCCTTAAATGAAGACAACTTAGCTGGGGTCATTCATTGCAAATTCACCTACGAGATTTGGTCACACTTAGTAGTCACTCATGAGGGAACATCACAAGTCTAGAGAGCTAAAATTGATCTCTTGCGTTCTCAATATGAAAACTATTATGCAAGAAAATGAGTATATTGATGATATGATTACGAAATTTACTAAAATAATTAATGGTCTTTGTTCTTTAGGTGATGAAATCGATAATGATCAAAAGGTCCGGAAGGTCATTCGTGCACTTCCACCGTCATGGGAAGTCAAAGTCACTACATTGAAGGAGTTGAACGATAAAGAAGAGATGGAGCTCATTGGTCTCATTGGCAACCTTAAGACTCATGAGAGGAAGACTAGAGAAGAAATGACACCACAAAAGAAGAAGACAATCACTTTCAAGTCTACTCCACCATCTCCGACGATGAAGAAGAAGAAGATGATGAAGATCTATCTCTCCTCGTAAGAAATGTAAGAAGGATGTACAATAAGGCAAAAATCAACCATAGGAGACGATGGCAAGGTAAGGAAGAAAAGAAAATCATTTGTTTCAGCTGTCGGAAAACCAGACACACCGTTGCCGAATGTCCGGTATCAAAAACAAGTCATCTTCCTCAAACAAGCCAAAGAAGCTATTCATGAAGAAAGCTCTCAAAGCCATATGAGATTCAGAAAGTGAATCCGAAGAGGAGGTGGACACGACAAACTGTGTTTCATAGCAAATGATAACGCACCCAAGGTAAATTCTGAATCATCCCTTGATGATTGTGAGTTAACTATAAATGATATAAGAGATGCATTTGTAGAACTTTCAGATAATTATGATTTTTAAAGAAAAATTATCTAAAAATGAAAAAGGAAAATGAAGTTCTTCAAAACAAAATTATTACTCTTTCTAAAGAAAAAGAAGATTTGTCGTCCACTCTTTTATCAACACAAAAAAGATTTTGATGCATACAAGATCTCATGTAAAGCTAAGTTTTCCAAGATTGATGAAAATAAAATTTTTATCTTAAAAACTAAAATCAACAATCTGGGAAATGTTTTAAATAAATGTGAGTTTAATAAAGCTAAATTAGAAGACATGTTTTCCAAGAAAAATTATTCAAAAAGACAAGTTCATACTACACATGCTCACACTTCTAAATCACACACAAAGCATACTCATGTACCACATGCTCATATGCACATCATGCATTCATGCATGGTAGAATTTATACATGTACTTATTGTGCCGAAAGGGTCACTTAGCTAAATTTTATTTTGATCATATAAATGCTTCTAATAATCATATTTGGGTTAGGAAAGGTGATAACCCTCATGGACCCAATAAGGTATGGGTACCAAAATCCATCCCTATTGTATTTTATGTAGGTGTGGGCTCTCACTTGACGTGAGGGTTTTGGTGCCTTGATGGTGGATGCGTTTGAGCTTGATGGATACTACATTGGATGCATCACCTTTAAGGATATTTGGTGGGAGGACCACCATGGTTTGGAGACCTAGAGATTAACCTTATTAGTTTTGGTAACTATCTCTAACTATTTATTTATATTTACAAGCTCTCATTGATTAATTTTAGCATGTTTTGGTTTTTCATGTTCATTATGTTTGTTCATGGTTTGCACTTCATGCTTTTGATTACTTGTTTAGATGAAATTTTTATTAAAACTTGTGTTTATACTTGTACAACTAATGAGCCACATTTGTTTATCATATATTTGCGCTTTATTGCTCATTTGTGCCCATTGAATGTACTTGTATAACCTAGTTTTAATGATTCTTGAATCTTTACTTGTTTTCCCTATTTTGTACATATTTTCATAAAAATGTATTTATCTTCATGTATATGTTAATTTTGTCTAAAACTATTGGATATACATATTTATCCTAGAATTACTTGCTTTTGATACAAAATTTTTTTTGGACTCGTTTATGTTTGGTGTTGTATGTATACTTTTAGTTTCAACAAAACATACATATACCTTGAAGCGTATATAGTTTTGATGATTTCTTAATTTTGATAAAAGAAAATTCATATGAGCTTCAGTGTCTTATTTCCATGATTTTGTTGATTATATGACTTTTACACTCTATGTTTGATGTTTACTCATAATTTTTTGTTTCATGAGCATATATGTGCTTTATTGCTATTTAAGTGTCGATAATTATGTGATTTTCATGTTTTCATGGGATATGTGACTTGTTTTCATGTTTGAAGGATTTAATAATAGTTTTTAAAAATTATCTTTAAACTAGTCTTTATTCTTCAATTGGTAGAGTTTTCAAATTATGCTAAAATATTTTTAAATTATGATTTTGAAAACCCCTACCATCAAAGGGCGGTTGGATGGGCGACTATGCCTTGTATACCCTTATTGAATATCTTTTAAACTTGTGCATGAATAGGGTGATAGGTATGAGTTATACACATGATCTTCATGTTATTTTATTTTGTATACTCATATTTGTGTTTCTTATATATGTATGCTTCAAATTTCAGTTAGTATTAATTGGTATTTCCATTTTCATACATACATATATATGATTTGATTGTACTTGTTTTACAATATCTTTACATTCTTAAAGCACAAATTATGTTTATATTAAGCTTGATTTTATTTCAAATATTAATTGGTATCTTTACAAGCTTATGCATTAATTTCAATTGGTATTTAATTGATATCAAATATTTCTTTTTAAAATTTTGTTTTAAAATTTGCTGATATATATTGCCTATATGCAAGGGGAGCTTAACATCTCTTCTATATATAGATTCATGTTGAGTGTATCTCACATTGAGGAGCTTGACCTCTCTTCTTTATGTGATACACGTTTGTAGGGGGAGCTTAACATCTCCGTTTATATATTGTATATTATACTTTATGTAGGTTAGGGTCTAGTCATCTCTTCTCCATGTAATGCATGTATGCAGGGGGAGCTAACTTAACGTCTCTCCTCTTTATGAATGTATATCGCATATACTTCTTTATTGTTTGATTGTCTTCGCCCTTTGTTGATGAATTGACAAAAAGGGGAGAAGAATTTAGAGAGTTTATATATGCATGTTTATATCGTTGTTTATGCATATATGTTTTGTTTAGTTTATGCATTTCATTGAATATCTATTTGTTATTGCTATCCATGAGTTAAGAGGGAGCTTCTATGAAGCTTAACTTTAATCCATGCATATATAACTCCATGAGTTTTTGTCATCATCAAAACGGGGAAGATTATTGGCCCAAAGGCCAATCACTCTAGTTTTGATGATAATAAACTCATGTAGTTATAGTTTACTAATGATCTTGTGTTTATATAGTTTCAGTTATTAATCAAGATATTAGCAGGTGTCAACAAAGGAGTTTTGGAGCTAACACATGTAGATTCAAGAGCTCGCGCGTCAAAATCGCATTTAGCACTCGGTTAGAGTCAAGCTCTTTAGATCGTGTTTGGATCGAGTCAGCTTGGAGAAGGAGTTTTACAAGAAAACTTCGGTTTGTATTTAGTTTAGTTTGTTAAAGGGTATAATATATTTTTGAAGCTCAAAAATATACACACACAAAAATGCACGTTTTTCCAAAATTTCGATTTTGAATTTTAACCAGTTTTAGTTCTTCTGATCTCTCGACGCCCTTTTAGATTTCTTATCATATTTTTTATTCTTATATTCAATTAGCATGATTTAAATTGCATTTCAAAGATAACTTTCAGGGCTACATTTCTTATTCAATAATTATTTTCTGATTCAAATATTAAAGATTTCAAATATTGGGTTGAAATCTATTCTTGTTCTGAAAACAGTTAATAGTTTTTGATTTGACACCTTTCAGTATTTTATTGATAACTTTCTATTCCGAAATGATATTGAATTAATTTAAGTTGCATTAAACAAGACTTACAGAGTTACAAATTATTCCTATATACTTATTTCTGAATTCGGACGTTTTTAGCCTGAAAACTGTGCTCAATGTAGACCAACAGTCTGCCAGATTGACAGTAACGGCTAATTTTTTGGAGGCTGATTTTTAACATGTTTTTAAAACGTGTTTTTGTTGCATTTTAAGAGTCAATTTATTCCTTTAAACCTGATAAAATTATACTAAGTTTGCTCTTCTAAAAACCTATGTAAAAGGTCATTAGAATGGATTAAAATTACAACAATTCTATTTGAAAAATCAAGTTGTGGGTTTCAAGAGAGAGAACTTTCAAGTTTCTGTTTTGTGCTTTTATTTTCAAAAATCTACTTTAAGTTTTTGGTTCTCAAAATTTCTCTTCTGATTTTACTCTCAATTACAAATTCTTGAGCCTCAAATTTATATATTATTCTATAGGGTTTTGTAAGAGAGTTTTTCAAGAGAAAGTTGGCTTCGGTAGACCGATTGCTAAAGCCTGTGCACTTCTGTGCATGTTGGTCGACAGTTTGATTGACCGAACTTGGCTTCGGTAGACCGATCGGTCGACCGTTAGCAACCCAAAACCAGAGTGTATAGGATTGAAAATGTGGTCTTCTAAATACCTATAAATTCCCATAAAATCTCATAAAATCCACAAAAATAAGTTCATGTAAGTATTTGAAGTACAAATATGTTTGATCAAAGATCAAGTCATATTATGAACAATTTGAACTATTTTTGAGGTATATAAATTAAAACTTAAACCGAAAACCGTATTTTTCAAAACTTAGATTTAGAAATGGAAATTTATTTCTCCAAAACTTGTATAAATACAAAAACAAGATATTTGAAACACATTTTAAGCATAGTATGTATGGATAGAATCCAATACACATATAAATGATATATCTTTGTTTTTGACAAGAAATCCCAAATTAAGTTTTGATAGAAACAAACTTAAAACACATGAACTAGATACATCAAAATAAGTTATTCTAAACATATGAAGTATAAATGCATATAGATGAAATCCAACATACATATAAACTATGTAAACTTATTTTGCTGAACTCTATTCATGAAACTAAAAGATATATTCTTGAAAATTCAAAATGGTTAAATCGAAACCAAAACTATTTAAACTTATGTGTGTATATACTTGAGCATATCAAAACTAAACTATCCTTACACAAGATATAAACTAAAACAAACCTAAACTGAAGTCCTCGTCGATCTTCATCTCCAAGATGACTCGATCCAAACACGATCCATAGAGTTTGACTCCTCTCGAGTTCTAGATGCGATCTTGAAGTGCGAGCTCTTGTATCAATACATGATAGCTTCAAAACTTGACTTTGAATCCTTTGTTGAAGCTAAATGCCTACTAAGATCTTGATCAATAACTGAAACTATATAAAAATAAGATCATTAGTAACTTAACTTTATAAGTTAGTCATCATCAAAACTAAGGTGAAAGTCTTTTGGGTTGACAATCTCCCTCTTTTTGATGATGGCTAAACTTATGAGGTTATATATATACATGGATTAAAGATAAGCTTCATAAAAGCTCCCCTTAACTCATGCATAGCATAAAACATTATAAAGATATTCAATGTAGCTTAAATATCAAAGATATTCAATAAGGCACATAAACAAAAACACATGTTTATATGCATAAGCATAAACATAAACATATATGCAAATATATATGCATAACCAAAAACAATATGCATATATAAATGCTACATTTCTGTCCCCCTTTTTGTCAATCATCAATAAGGGGTGAGGAAAAACAAATAATACCAATAAAAATAAATTTTTATATCAATTTAAAGAAACTAATTGAAAGGGAAACAATCTTTTTACCACTTGATACCAATAAAAAGAAATGATACCAATTGAAAGTAGGTAAACACATAAATCATTTTACAATATAGATACCATTCTGAGAATAATACCAATTGAAGGTTATTGATACCAATATTGAAATGTTAGCATTTTTCAAAACAAAATATTTTTCTTCATAAAGAGTGAGAGTAAGATACCAATTGAAAATAAATACAATTGAAAGATAAATCAAGAATTTTTCTCCCCTTTTATGAAATACCAATAAAATTAATGCATAAGCTTGTAAAGATACCAATTATCATTACGAACATGAATAAAGCTTAGCGTGAAATCAATTTGTGCTATAAAGAATATGTATGAACATTTTTAATTTAGCACAAGAAAGCATCTATATATATGTATGATCAATTTAAATACCAATTTGAAATAGGATGCATACATATATAGAAAACATGAGTATACAAAAATGAAATATCAATAAAATCATGTATAACTCATAACATCTACCATTCATGCGTATTTTAAAAATAATATTAAATAAAAGAATACAAGGCATGCCAATCGCCCTTATAGGGTAGAAGTCTTAAAAATAATATTTGTAAATAATTTTAGTATAGGTTGAAAACTCTACCAATTGAAGAATACGAAACTAGTTTTAAGATAATTTTGAAAGCTAGTACGAAATCCTTCAAGTAAGAAATAAAACAAATATATATCCCATGAAAATATGCTAAATACACAATAATTTGACATTCAAAGAGCAATGAAGTACGTTAATTCTCATGAATCCAAAATCATGAGTAAACACAGAATATAGAGTGTACAAAAATTATGTAATAAACATAATCATGGAGATAAGGCATTGAAGCTCAATCAAAACAAATAATTTTCTTTTATGAAATCATCAAATATGAAAAATTCAATTTTTATTTAAACACTAAACAAACTTCAAGTCATATGTATGTTTTGTCAAAATTAAAGCATACATATTTATTTCAAACATAAAAAGAGTCTAGAATAGAATATATGGCATGTAAAGCAAGTGACTCTAGGATAGAATATGTATATTTAATAGTTTTGGTAAAATTTACATATACATGAAGCTAAACACAAAAAATATACAAAATAGAGAATACAAGCGTAAATGTAAGAATCATCAAAACTAGGTTATACAAATACATGTAATGAGCACACATGAGCAATGAAGCACTCAACATAATAATCAATTGTAGCTCACTACTTGTATAAGTATAAACACAAGTTTTAATGAAAATTACATTTAAACATGTAATCAAAATATGAAGCACACAAAGCATCAAAATAGTGTAAATGTAAGTATTATTAACACTTAAGATATACACAATAGCTAAACAATAATTGAGAGCACAAAGATATGATCCATATGAACATAAGTATATCTCAAACAATATATATATATATATATATATATATATATATATATATATATATATATATATATATATATATATATATTATATATATATATATCACAAGTCTAATAAACAAAGCATTTAAAACCTAATGAACATGAAAACCAAGACATGCTAAAAAAATTATCAATAAGAAAGCATACAAACATAAACAAAGAGTTAGAGATAGTTACCAATCAAATGAACTAATCTATATATCTCCAAACCATAGTGGTCCTCCTACCAAAACTTCCTTAATAGCGATGTATCTAAAATTATGTCCATTTAGCTCGAAACAAATCCACCACCAAGGCACCAAAACTCTCACGTCTTGTGAGAGCCTACACCTACATTAAATACAATAAGGATGGATATTGGTACCCAAACTTTCTTGGATCCATGAGGGTTAGCACCTTTCCTAACCCAAACATTCTTAATTGCAAAATTTAAAGCATGTATTTAATCATAACATAATTTTGCAGGGTGGCGCGTACGTTCACATGTGTACAAGTGTACACATTAGCATACAAATAATCATGTGTGTGAGCATATGTATGCCGTGGAGGGTATGTATGCATATGTGAAACATGTTTCTTGCGAAACATGGATTCCAATCTCTTGTGGTTCATGGCACATTGGCTCAAAGTAGGGCCCAAACAATCAACACTCTTCTTCAACATACATATATCATTTTCAATATTGGAAGAAGATGTGGAGCATGCAATATAAACAAAATTCTTATCATGAGAAGATGAATCAATAGGAGCATGACAAGAACGAGAAGCAAAATTATTTTTCAAAGAAATATTTTCTAAAGAAATGCATTCCAATTCTTTAGAAATCAAAAATATTTTATTTTCAAAGAATCGTTTTCTTTTAAAACAAACTCAAGTTTTGAAGATAAAGTATCATTGTTCTTCAAAACTATATCAAAAGTATTTGTATTTTTTAAAATCTTATTTTCATTTAAACAAGATCAAGTTGGGTTTTCAAAGAATCTCTTTCACTTAAAACCTCAACTTTCTCTTTCAAAACCAAATCAAGTTTTGAAAGCAAAATTTCATTTTCTTTCTTCAATCCATACTCTTCTTTTTCAAAAATTTTTTTTAGAAAGCATGTTTTCACAAAATATTGAGAGCTCTTCCTTTAAAGCATATGCATCCATATTATTATGATCATTGGAAAAGCTAGCACTATCATCAAGATGAGTGTCTGAAGTTACCTCAAGGGAGTCATTCCCTTAGACCATGTTGCATGCTCGTCGGACTCATCTACCATGGATTTCTTCTCTAAAACGTTTGTCATTTGTTCCTTAGGGGAAGTCAATGTGTTCCACATTGCAAATACGGAATCACAATGAGAAATTAAAGAAAAATATTCTTTACTTAATTTGCGCTTTAGTGCCTCCATGGATTGTGCATTCGCCTTTATATATTTGTCATTATCAAAATATGATTTTTTTTTTGTATTGAAAAGATAAACATACAATCCTAAGGCTTTTAAATACATACTTATCTTAAACTTGCATAAATCAATGTTAGATGCATCATAAGTGGGTGGAGCAAGATAATCCATGAGTGTATATAAGTATATGTGCAAAGCAACAATTAGATTAGCAAAAGAGGATCTCACTCTAGTGGTTAAATCGATTATCAAGAGCCTTAACTCTGATACCAATTGAAAATACACCTAGAGGGGGTGAATACGTGTAGTGCTAATCTAAGACAAATAATGCAGAAATAAAAGCTAACTGCAAACACATAACATGTAACCAAGAGTGATTCTGAATTTCCCGTGAAGGGTTCTGGAACTAATCCTCACGATTCGCTGAATTATGAGTTGAGGTGTTTTAATAGCTCTCTTTGTTAAATACAAGTGTGGGCACACAAACTATATCAAAATGTAAGTATGAGCAAGAATAACAATGCAAGATATAAAGAGATGAGAGTTGAGAGATAGAAGATCAAACGCAAACACAAGGATATGTTCGAGATTCGAGCCACCGCTCTACGTCCCCGCCTTCTCACAAAAGGATTTCAACTATCCACTATTGAATCTTCCACAAAAGGACCTCCACCAAGGAATTATTACCTACACAAAGGAGTACACAACTCCAACTCTCAAACACTTCTACACAGGGTAGGCACAAAGCCAGGTACAAAGTAAAGAGAAATAAAAACTTAGTGATCATTAATATCACAAACACTCTTTGTGATCTCAAAAGATCACAAACAAAACTCTTCTCATAATACAAGATCCTAAATGATAGATAAGCAATGAAAAGCTAAAGTATGTGAGGAAAACAAAGTGTGTTTGAAAAAGAAACAACAAAGAAAACACTTGGAAAAAGCTTCTTGATAGATATAAAAAATGAATAACAAATAAAATTCCCAAAGGATTGTTTTTCTTTGATTTTGCAAAACTTTTTCAATATAAATTTGATTTTGAAGCTCTAAAACTTGTTTAAAAACGTGCTTAAAAACTCTTAAGAAGATAGGAAGTATGGCTCTCAAAAATCTTAGTGAAAATTGGCCAAGGGAACCATTATTTATAGGGTTTCCAAAATATAGCCGTTTGGGGTTCATAACCAGGCTAGAATGGCCTGTCGGTTGGCCGCGTGGTCGACCGGCGAACGGTCAAATTTTTGACCATTGGGGTTGCCGGTCAACCGCTCAGTCGACCGCCCCCGAGGCTAAGCCTATCGGTCAACCGCCCGGTCGACCAAGGCAAAAACCAGAAAGCTCCCTCTCTGGGTCGGTCGACCGGGGCCAAATTCAGAGAACAGACTCTCTGAATCGGTCAGTCAAATGGTCGACCGCTAAAGCCTGTGCACTTCTGTGAATGTCGGTCGACTGTTAGCAGCTCAAATCAGGGTTTATAGGATTGAAATGTGGTCTTTTAAATACCTAAAAATTCCCATAAAATCTCATAAAATCCCAAAAAATAAGTTTATGTAAATATTTGAAGTACAAATATTTTTTTTATTATCAAAGATCAAGTCATATTACAGACAATTTGAAGTATTTTTGAGGTATAAAAATTAAAGCTTAAATTAAAAATCGTATTTTTCTAAACTTAGATTTTGAAATGGAAATTCGTTTTCTCCAAAACTTGTATAAATACAAAAATAAGATATTTGAAACACATTTTAAGCATAGTGTGTATTGGATAGAATCCAATACACATATAAATGATATATCTTGTTTTTGACAATAAATCCCAAACTAAGTTTTGATACAAATAAAACTTAAAACACATGAACTACATACATCAAAATAAGTTTTTCTAAACATATGAACCATAAATGCATATAGATGAAATCCAATATTCATATAAACCATGTAAACTTGTTTCGATGATCTCTATTTATTAAACTAAAAGATATATTCTTGAAAATCTAAACGGTTAAACCGAAATCAAAACTATTTAAACTCGATCCAAACACGATCCATAGAGCTTGACTCTTCTCGAGTTCTAAATGCGATCTTGAAGCGCGAGCTCTTGAATCAATACGTGATAGATTCAAAACTTGACTTTGAATTCTTTATTGAAGTTAAACACCTACTAAGATCTTGATCAATAGCTGAAACTATATAAACACAAGATCATTAGTACCTTAACTTCAAAAGTTAGTCATCATCAAAATTAAGGTGAAAGACCTTTGGGTTAACAATTATCCATACCACTGATGCACATACGATCACACATATGATATAAAAATCTAAAATAAAAACTAAAATATCGATTAAAAAAAATCTACAATATTGATTGCATCTTCCACACATTCTTTTCAATTGTATTTTGTATCACCTTTATACAACTTGGCGTGAGATGTTTCACCTGTTCATATACTTGTTCATCATTTTTGGAGCTTTTCTTCTTTTATAGATCCATTAAACGCTTTTCGTAGCCTCCGATAATGGTGTAATATGGGCCCCGATATGAGAAATGACATCATAAGAAACTTGCGCTACATGCATTACCATAAAAGAAGGTTATGAATAGTAAACACAACTTGTCATGTATTGTGTGTACTGTTCATGTTACCGTGTGGATTCATTCCCTCTGTCAAAAGACCTAGCCGGAGATTTCGTGTGTCACGCCCAAATTCAGAACTTTCAATTAATCATATTTCATTGTGGAGAATCAGTCGAATGTCACAACATACTATCAATAATCCTCCCATCTGAGTGCCACGTTAATATTTGTAAGATCCATAGTTAGAAATACTGTATTTTTATTTTTCTTCTAGAGTATTTATTTTGATTTACTGATTATTTTTTTAATCAACTTAATTTATTACTCTTCTTCTTGTGATTATTATTATTAATAAATATGCAAATTACTTTGAGATAGTAATTAGTAATTTGGTTTTATGTTTACCATTATTTATCATTGATATTTCTTTTGCTAATTATTATTATTATTTTATTTCTATTAGTTGTTGATATTATTAGTAGTTATTTCCATTATTATTATTATTATTTTATTATGATTATTATTTATTGTTATTACTATTATTGATTGATATTATTGGTAGTGGATATTTCTATTATCATTTCGTTGTTAATTTTTTTTTATTATTATTATTAGTGTTATTATTATTAATAACATTATTGTTATTATTATGATGTATCAGTATTATTGTTTGTTAACTATTATTATTAGTATATGGTTATTAGCATTTTAATTATTATTAGTATTTATTACTATGGTTATTACTAATTACTATTATTATTAATTGTTGTTGTTATTATTCTTATTGTTATTATTTTGTTTTATATTATTATGTTTGTTTTAGTAGTAGTATTATTCCTCCTCCTTCCCTAGCCTTTTCCCCGTTCTCCTATATTCATAAACGTATATCCGTTATCCTCTTTTATCCCCATACCCATTAGATCCAATGGCCCACCAATCCAAGACCCATTTACCCATTTGGATCAACCCGAAACCCAATACCCATTAACCCAATTTAGACCCTATATATAATCAATCCCTAATCTCTTCCCTAATCCTCTTCTCCTCTTTTATCTAGCCGCCACCACGCTGCCATCTTCCCCCACGCGCAACAGCGCCCAAGCAAACCAGCACCTGTCCTCTTCCCTTGGCGCGCCCAGCACTCCACCAGCGCAGCAACGGCAGCACAACACCCATAGCCTCTTCTCCACCACGCCCGCACCCCCATCCAGCACCCAGCGCAGCCCAGGCAGCCCCGCAGCAGCATCGGCAGATCAGCAGCAGAATACCAGCACAACAGCACCAACAGCAGCCCAGGCCGTGACCTTCTTCACCCGCACACCCCCTCCAACCACGGCAGCAGCAGCATGGCAACTCCTCTTCCCTTGGCGCACACCACCAGCAGAAGGCAGCCCAGGCCCCCCTCTGCGGCCGAGCCAAGCCTAGCACACCAACAGGCCGCGCACAACAGTGCCTCCACGGCAACAGTCTCCGCAGCACCACCACGCATAGCCCCTATCGCACAATGTCCCGGGCCTCCTCCACCAATGGCAGCAACGTCCCATCCATCCAATTGCCGTGAGCTCCCTCCCCTCCCCTGTTCATTTTCATATAGGAATTTATATCAATGCATGGATGTGTATTTTAATTGCATTAATGGGTAGTGTGAGTGTTTGGGGTAATCTGTTGCATGAAGTTGTTGGATAGGGTGTTAACATTAATGTAATAGTATCTTATGTAGTTATAATTATGTTAGTGTTAATTTAATGGGTGTTCTCATTTTTGTGTGCTGTGTGCTTTGGGTATGGATGCTTGTGTGGGATGGCATTTTCCATCACCCCGTGGGTCGCCGTTGATCACAGTTGGCGAGTACGATTCGGATTTGGATGTAACTTAGGTCCCTGGTTTTGGCGAGAAACTTCTCGTCGCTTCTAGGACTATCTTGGTATATTCTTATTTTGGTATTTTGCCCGGATATTCGTCTGACGTACGCCAAGGTCTAGATTCAATGCATCTTCTAGAAGTTCCCTTACTTGGCCTCCAAGAATTGCGATTTAATTACCCAAAAATGGGTTTAATTAAGCTCTTATTATCCTTTAGCCATTGGACTCTGATTTATCTGCAAAGTAGACCAAAATACAATTAGAAATGATATTTTATTCATAAATCGGTAGGGAATGCGATATAATAATGCAGAATTGTAAACTAATCAGGCACCCGAGTTCATATCTATATATAGGGAAGTTGGAGAGAACCACACCACTTCATTGGATCAGAAGCAATTGTACGTTATCCTCATTTACTGAATCTAACTGTATTTGATTAAAAAATTACCTCGTGCAATGCATTTCACTTAAAAAAACTCTATGTGGATATTGTTTTTATTTTAACTTTATTTTTGTACGTGAAGATCAACATCATAAATGGAGCATGGGCGAATTGTTGTTGTAGTAAGGATGAATTGTCATTGTAATAGCTTGCCAACTACTCCATTAAGACACTTCACAAACTGTTGGACTTTTCTGTATTTTTAAAATTTTGATATTGTAAATTTTGTATTATATGAAGTGATTTTAAAACATGTTTAAGAATTATTATTGATTTTATATTGATTTCGCGGGCGATCGTTCAGTCTGAGCAGAGATCCAAGCTTATGCTCAAGTCGGGTGCTAGTATTTTTTGGGGGGTTTTACCACTAGCTGACAACAGCAGATTCACGCCTGAGCGATAGGGCATGCCTCAGCCTTCTAGGGTAGTGATCTATCACGACTGCTCTCTCTCAATTCAGATTCATTTTTCTCCTTTAAATTCTCTTTTAATTTATTTACATAGAAATATTGTATTGTGATTTGATTTGATATTTATGTTTTAAATCACTTCATATAATACAAAATTTACAATATTAGAAATATACAAAATATAGAAAAATCCAACAGTTTCTGAAGTGTCTTAATGGAGTAGTTGGCAAGCTACCACAACGACAATTCGTCCATGCTCCGCTTGTGATGATGATCTTTAGATTCAAAAATAGGGTTAAAAATCAAAAGCAATATCCACATTGAGTTTTTTTAAGTTAAATGCATTGCACGAGGCAATTTTTTAATCAAATACAGTTAGATTCAGCTCACATGTGCAATTTTTTATATTAAAATATGAAAGCATAAGGCTTGGTGTTTGTCCGGACTTATAGAAGTTTGACGAGCGTGATCTAATGACAAGGCTTACATAGAATTTGGTCTATTTAGTTTGATGTGGTGACAAGACGTAAAATAGTATTCATTAATTAAAGCTATTTGGCTCTAAATTCCTGTTTGTGGTGGGGATTTTTCGCAACAGACAGATGATTGGATACTCCCGATTGATCTTGAAAAAGACAGAGAGCGAAAAACATCATCTGGTCAGGAGTACCAGTGTGATGCCGTCCAAAGATCCTTGGGTGTTAGAATAAGTATGTTTGTTTAAGAAAAAGCAGAGAACTGTGTGAGATATTTTCGGTGGTAATCAGAGCTATCCCCTTCTCAATCAAGATCAATATGTTTGTATACCTGTTGTAGTTGTACTTGAGGGCGAGAAAATTTGGATATCTTTAACTACATATTTGCACGTTGTGACTTCCTCATAATCGCCCAGATTATACTCCTTGATTGTTAGGATCATCACGCAGAGATATCGTTACTATCCATTACAACCCATATTGAAATAGGGGCATTGTAATATTTTGAACCTGGAGATGATCTGACAGTGTAAGTCAATCTGTGAATCACGGAGATCGTATCGCTGAGCTGTCACCAGCGTATAAGCGACAGTCTTTGCAAATGGTCTTTGTTTCGGAGGCTGGGACCTTTGACTAGTGGAATAGCTTCGCTCGATTTGAGCATCTGGAAGGATGATCTTAGATTGATATGGTAACAAAAAGGGACTTAATAATCACGGACCTGTGTAGGTAACTCGAGACGAGTGTGGGCTCCGGGCAGGACCTGAGGCTTTCTCTTTGGGCCCATACTGTGCATATTGGCACATCGCAATAAGACAAGTATCGTGATCTCGATGAGGGTTGAAATCTGACCACTATAGATGCCCCTCGCTTCTCCCATTTTCAGAGTCTTCTGTCGGAAAGATGGGGAAGTGCAAATGACTTGATCCTCTGATTAGGGGCTAGAATTGTCGTAATATGGTCTGAGAAAAGTAAATGACGTATCTTTTCATATCTTGTGCATTTAATGTTACTTTTGATTTGTATAATCAGCTGTTAAATCTCGTATCTGATCGACATGCACAGTGGAGAGATAATCGCAGTTTGGACAGTTAACCCTTGCTGGGATATATGCAACGGCTCGATCTGAATCGTGGGGATGCCGCAATGCCGCGAAACAAACTTATGGTCATCATTACAATGACGTCATTTTTCAGCGTATAAATTGGTGGGAAATTTTGTGGGCTTCTCTTTTCAAAGCACTAACCCTGAAATTTCCCCAAATTCCCTCTCTCCTTTGCTCCAAAATCTGCAAATTAGTCCTTCCTTGATCGGACCTAGGAGATAGCAGGTCAAAGGAAAGCTGTCGCTGCTGACGAGAAGAGGAAGAGGTCTCAATTGAGAACAAGAGAGGCGATAGACTTTGACCCTTCGTCGACCATTCTTCATAACCAAAAGGAAGTAATCGAGTATCTGAGAAGGTATCATGATCCTCTTTCCCTAACATTGTAGTGGAATGGTGTCTTTCTGAGATGAATGTCAGGGTTCCTCCCCCTGAAGGAGGTTAATATGCGAAATGGCAAGTGCACCAATCGTTAACAAGTAATAAATTATTTTTGAACAACATGTGTCACTAGCAAATAAGATCAATAGTTTTCACAAGTAAACTTTTTTATGTTCAATCTCCTATCAAGAAATCCCATCATCTCTTTCTAGAGATTCAAATCCTAATATATATCCCACCATCATTCCTAAGTTTTTGATTCTATGCATCTGTGTAAATGTGTGATAGCTCTAAAGTTGGGACTTTGATTCAAACTTTTATACTTAAATATTTTCACAATATAGAAGTTTCAAAGCATTACCATTTCGTTGCCTTTAAGAATATCTTTTTATATTATTTTTTCATACATATAACTCATCCAATTCTTTTTTGTGTAAATATCAAGACTTCTTTAGGCCAAGATAACTAACAAATTGATTATTAGACACGTTAATCCATAATTTTTTTTAACTTACCTAACTATCTTTCTTGTAAATACTGGTTTCTTGAGGCCAAAGTATTTAGCTAATTAACAATTAAGCTCTTTGTTTATATATATATATATATATATATATATATATATATATATATATATAAATATAAACATATATATGTTGGCCCAAAGGCCATTTGCCCTTAGTTTTGATGATAACAAACCATATGTAGTTAGGTATTAATAAATGTGTTTAATTAAGTTTTGCATTTCGGCTCCAACACAAGACTCACACATTTGGAAGCCAAGAAGATTTAGATCCCAGAGTGTAGCACACTAGAAGAGCTCAAGGATCAAGCATATCAAGAAGTCCATTTTCAAGATTTGTATCTTTACCGTTTTCTATTTTAGTTAGGATTTATAGATATTTGTCAAAACCAAGATGAAATAAGTTGACAGCTTTTAGGATTGTCAGACACACACACACACACACACATTTCATAATCCTTTAGTGTTTTCATACAAAATTTATTACCTGGTTTCTTACCGAGTTTCAGAAAAACCAAGTTTCAAAAAAATCATGTTTCGAAAAAACAAGTTTTGAAAAAACAAGTTTTTGAAAAGATTTTTACCAAAATATAGTTCTAAATTATTCGGTGTTGATCTATGATCACACTCTACTTGCTCAAAGTCCTAGAACTCTATTTTGTATCTACATATTAAAAGAAATTTTATTGGAAAAATTTTGACTTCAAAATATATTCAAAATCCTATTTTTGGTCCTCAGCCGGTCGACCGCTGGCAGAGCTGAACTGCTCTGTCGGTCGATCGGGTGGTCGACCGACGTGCACCAAAGTGCTGAGTGCACTTCGGTCGACTGACCGGTCGACCGGAAGCAAGAGCAGTGCTTTCTGTTTTTCCCGGTCGACCGGGTCGGTCGATCGATAAAGAGTTTTTACTCTCTGTTGGGATCAACGGTCGACCGTCCGGCCGATCGCTTCCCAACGGTCGGAAATCCAACCGTTGGCGGTCGACCGCCCGGTCGACCGGCAGCAGAAAACTCTGCTGAGTTGGCTACCAACGGGCAGATTCTGTTTTGTCTTTTGTTGGGTCTTCTCCCAACGGATCTATTGGGTTTCTAACCTCATTTTCATCCCCTGTAAGTAGGGGGAGTATGAAACAACTCAATAACAAGATTTACAAGCCTCATATCAAGTTTTTCAAAGTTTAGCCTCTTTACAAAAAGAATTTTCTTGAGCCAACTATTTCCAAGGCTTTAGTATTTTTAGCTTGAGCCATTTCCTCTACTTCTCTACTTGATATTTAGCACTACACAATCCCAAGTGTTTCATTTCCTCATATTGGTTGTAGGGTTGTGCTTGTGAGCTACCTTTGTGGTCAAGTGTTGATCACCGTTTTCTTCGATTAAGAAGTTGTAGAGGTTGCGGCCTCGAGTGAGCTAGTGAGCTCTAAGTTGGTGTTGCGGCACCGTGAGAGAGGACAAGTGTGTCGAAGAGTTCTAGTGAGAACTTGTAATTGATTGACGATCCGGTGGGATCGCTTATAGTGGAAATCCTTCATCGTGTTGAAGGAGGGAACGTAGAGCGGTGGCTCGAACCTCGAAACGTATTCTTATGTTTGTGATTGTCCACAATCTCTCTAAACTCTACTCTCTTACTTTACTTGCACTTATATTGCTTACTCTATTGCAAGATCTATCTAATTGTTTGTGTTTATTGCTAATTTATTTTTAATTCCGTATTATTTGCCTTTAAGTATAGCCATCACCTATTCACCCCCCTCTAGGTAATTTTCAATTGGTATCAGAGCCTAACCCTAGCTTTTGGTTTAACCACCTTAGGGAGATCCTTCTTATTTGGCTATATTTATTTGTTGCATATTTTATTTATTTGTGCACTAAACCTATTTTCATGGCATCACTTGACTTCTCTAGCATCAAGTCCCCACCCAAATTTGATGGGTTGTACTTCCCCTTTTTAAGGTCAAAATGAACCTATCCTAAAGTCCCTAGGAGTTAGAGTTGCAAAATCCATTACCAAAGAATTTTTTGAACCTCACGATGATGTGAGTACGTGGTCCGAAGCAACCACTAAGGACTATGAGGCCAATGCTAGAGCCCAATATGCACTTACACAAGCATTAAATGAAGATGATTTTTCTCGTGTGATTGATTGTAAATTTGCTTATGAAGTTTGGAATGTTCTTATCGTACTCATGAGGGGACGTCGCAAGTCAAGAGATCCAAAATTGACTTTCTCCGTTCTCAATATGAGAATTTATACATGCTTGAAAATGAAAGTATAGATGAAATGCTCACTCATTTCACCAAGATTACTAATGCTTTATCCTCTTTAGGTGACAAAATTGACAATGACCAAAAGATCCGAAAGGTCATTAGAGCTCTTCCCAATCTTGGGAAGTCAAGGCAAGCACACTCAAAGAGCTCAACGATAGGGAGGAGATGGACTTCTCTGGCTTCATCGGTAATCTCAAAACCCATGAGATGGAGATGAAGGTGAGAGAAAAAAAGGATGCTCCAAAGAGGAAAGCAATAGCTTTCAAGGCGACTCCATCCTCCTATAATGAAGAAGAATCATCGGAAGACTACGATGAGGACTTTGCCATGCTCATTAGAAAAGTGGGCGAGATGTTCTACAAGAAAGGTAGACAAAGCAACTTCCGAAGAGGAAGACCTCAAGAAAGACTTGAAAAGAAAAGGGAGGAAACGGGTTCATGCTTCCATTGCAAAAGAACGGGACATCTAATTGCGGATTGCCCCTCTCTATAAGCTACTACCTCCAAGAACATCCAAAAGAAGAAAAAGGCGATGGTAGCCACGTGGGATGATTCAGAGATAGAATCCGAAGAGGAGATCGACACCGCACACATGTGCTTCATGGCACATGGTGATGAAGCTTCTAAGGTAAACCTAGAAAACTCTTTAGAAGATGAGGATTTGACTATGGATGAATTAGCACAAGTTTTTGAAGAATTACAAAGTAGATATGAAATTTTCCTTGCTCAAAATAAAAAGTTGAAAAAGAAAAATGATTTATTAAAGAACAAATTTGAGATTGTTTTAAATGAGAAAAATGATTTTTAAAATCTTTTAAGAAAATGAAAATAGATTTTGAAAAATATAAAACTACTTATAAGGGCAAAAGCCCAATTATTTCTTGTAATAAAAATGAATTTTTGAAAATTCAAAACGCATTGAGGTTTTAGATACAACTTTGAAAAAGTGTGCGACATGGCCAAATTTGCATCCATGTTTCCTAAGGAAAAACCCAAAGGAAACACACTCATGCATCACACATACATGCACATCACATCAAAACAAGCATGCATTCATGTATGGAAAAATATATACTTGTGCACATTGTGGCCGCAAAGGCCATTTAGCAAAATTTGTTATGCAAAATTAGACATGACTAATAAAAATGTTTGGGTTCGAGAAAATACTAACCCCAAAGGACCTAAAAAGATTTGGGTACCAAAGGACATGCCAAACTTAATTGATACAGGTGCGTCGTCCTCCTCCAAGACTTAGGGGAAGATGGTGCCCGGGTGGTTGATGCATTAAGCTCAACGAACAAATCGTCACTTGCATCGCTATCAAAGAGGCACCCATTTTGGAGATTACCGTGCTTTGGTAACTTCTCCACTTAAGATTTTTTTTTATTCTTTTGATCTATACATGCATAGGATTTGCTAGTTTCATTTTGTAACATGCTTTAATTATGTAGACTTGCATATCCTTATTTTGTTTTGTGTTTATCTTGACTCTAGTTGAGATTGTGTATTCAGTTTGCTTTTATTTCTATACTAGCCATGTTTTGTTTGTCCATGTATCAAGATTTCTTTTTGGTTAATAAATGCTTCTATAAAAATATTGTCAAAAATAAAAATATTTAATCAAATTAAGCAAATAAATAGAGATAACAATTGCGCGCCTCAACTCTTATCTAGAGGAATGACGAGGAGAAGTTCAGAACCCTTAAGGGGTATTTAGCTTCAATATCTCAAATTTATTGCTTTATTAAAATAAAAAAATAATAATATATATGTTGTTATTAATAAGTAAAATAAATGAAAATTATTTTTTTATGTTTATTCATGCCTAATATAATTTTACCAATGTTTTCATGTTTTACATAAATATATATTAGTCACAAATTTCCTTTTAAATAGAAAATTAACATTAAAATAAAAATAAAAAAATTTACAGGTTGGGGGTATTACGGTCGGCCGACCGGTCGATTGAGTCAGCCTGTCATAGGCCCGGTCGACCGGGTGGTTGACCATTATAACCTGGCATACAAAATAAATTATTTAGCCCGAGGCCGGTCGACTGACTGAAACCGAGATTGCTCTCGGTTTGTGCCGGTCGACCGGGCGGTCGACCAGAAGTCGGGTTTTGCTACTGTTTATCCGGTTTTATAAAAGCCCTAAAACCCTAAATCCTTTCATTTTTCTCTCTCCAACCGACTTCTCCTTCTCCCTCTTCTATTTTCTTCCTCCCAAATCAAAATCCAACCCCTAAAACTTCTCCGAATCTAAAATTCTTCCTCCAAAAATTGTCACAAACTCCAGATCTGCAGATTTTTAGGGATTTCTCTTGGATCTTGAGGTATAACTAAAATTTCTCCTTAATCTGTTAAAATTTCCTTATTAATCTTGTTTATCCATCTTAGTTCATGCTTTTATCTTGTGTAATCCATCATCATGTCCAAACGATCCTGATCTGAGAAGGGAAAACCCCTGAATCATCATCTAGCCCCTTTATAAGCCAAAATGCATCTTATAGATTTACTATAATTCACAATAAACATGCCATCTCTGGTAGGACTTTGATGCTTAGTGATTTTGAGCACCTTAATCTTACAAATATCTTGAGTACTAGTTCACTTGAAAATTTTGTCACAATCAAAGAACGGTTTATCCTGAACTAGTTTATTATTTTTACTGTAACTTGTCCTTCCATAATTATCACATCTGGTTTAGAGTCATGGCAAGGATATATATATATTTCTTTTGAAAAATTTGCTAGTCTCCTACACCTCTCCTGTGAGGAGGTAGATGTTTATAATGTAGATCTTCATGAGTTTACTTATCCTAACGGTGAGTCTGCCCACACCGCATCTATTTCGCTCTACGATGATGATAACCCCGCTTTAGTTAGGAATGAGGAGGTGAAGTATTATTACTCTTACCGCCCAAGTCTTGGCTAAAATCGTTTTCTATAACCTCCTGCCTAAATCAGGAGAGTATAGTCACGCCAGGGGTTCTGCTCCTCTCCTGATCTATTGCCTTCTGAAAGGCATTAGAATTAACATTCCAAAACTCATCATCGATTATATGACGTCCGATCACCTTCTGGTCCTGATTGGTAGTGAAAAGTGCATTTTTATCATCATATTTACCGTCACATTTTCATATTTATTTATATAATTCTGCACATTTATTAATAATTTGTAATTTATTGTGTGCAGGCCTCGAATTGTTATTTTAGCAATAAATAAAGCCTAAAGAGCCCAAAAGCCCAGATCCAAGCCCATGTTTGAAGCCCAGGTGAAAAAGCGCAAATACAAAGAGTCAAAATGCAAATACAAGGGCCAAAGTTGCAAATACAAAGAAGAGGGAAGGATAGACTTCTATTCAACCCTAAACACTTGCAGGATAGGATAAAAGCTAAAAGAAGAGAAGGAAAATTCGTGGAAAAGATTTGGGATCTAGGTAACTTGATTCCCAAGTTATATCCAAATCTAAAGATTAAGAGCCAGGATTCAATTTCCAGAAGGAAAATCCCAGATGGACGGACCAGGAGAGGCCACGCGCCAAAGCACGCGGCCAGAAGCCACAAAAGTGCCGCGGATGCTCGGCAAGGCGCGGCAATTCAGATGAGTTAGAATCCCAGATTTCGTGGTGATGTTTATCCGGGACTCTGTAGCCTTCTGCACCTATAAATATCCCCTGCAGTGCAACGTACAGAGCGTCCAGCGTCCAGCAAAGGGCCAAAGTTCAGATTTTTAGGGTTTTTCCTCTTTCTTCTAGGTTAGGTTTTCTTTTTGTTTATCTTTTGTAAATTCTGAGAGTGGAGGAAGCTTTCATGGAGGAAAGAGTCCATGCTTGTACTGAGGTGACAGCGGTGTAAGCCAACTCTTCTTCAATTGTTAATGAAATCCATTCAAAGGTTTGTTTTTGTTATGTTTATTTGTTCATCTCTTCTATTTTATGTTGTGTTCTTGTTCTCTTTGATCTTGTTTTCTATATTGTTTCCTTCTCTGATGTCTTGCAAACCGTGAGAACTTGACGCTTTGAGACTACCTAGCCGAAGAAGGAACCTTGACGGCCCATGGCGATGAACAAGTCTTCATAGCTTGTTGTTTTATTTCGTAGAGTAGATTAAGAAGGCGGACGATCCCATAAGCCGTGCTTGTACGCCTTCCAAGAAAAGGGAAAACATCGCAATGGTTCAAACGGCAAGCAAATAAAGAGATAAGTTTTCCTTTCTTTTCTTTTATTTTCTTTTCGTAGATTAAATCCACATCTCTCCAATATTCTTTCCCACAACTCATTGTAAATACCACGTTTCTTTGTAAATACCATCGTGACAATTAACTAAAAAGATAAATTTTAGAGATTAACTTGCTTAACGCTTCTATCGCAGTCCCTCCTTGAGGATCACGACCCGCATAGCCCTGCTACCGTGGATTAGAACTGATTCCTCGCACGATCTATTCTTAATCTAATATTCTAATTTTTGTGTGCAGGAAAATTCAGTCAACAAATTGGCGCCGTTGCCGGGGAGGGACGGTAAGTTATCTCTAAAATAAAAAAAAATTAATTTTTAACTAATTCTTTATTCTTTTCTGTTTGCAGGTTTGGAGAACAGGAAACAGAAACTTATCGCAGCAGTGGACATATAGCTATCCTGTGCCTCTGCCCTCGAAGGCAGAGCACAAGGACCTGCAACTTTGCCGCGGAAACGCGGCCAGAGCCGCGGATCCGCGGCAATTGCAGTGAATTACTCACTGAATTTTTTTTTGCAGGTCTCTGTAAATTAAAATACTGCTTATTGATATATTCTGTTTTGTTCTGTGATAAACCTGTATACTGCTAATTAATTCAACAGTAAATTATTTGTTGTTAAAGATAAAATTGATTAGACGTTTGCATATTAGGCACGTGTCTTTTCAATTCCTTTATTTTTACTGTTGAAGAGTGCTGGAGAAGCAAGGTACGTACGCATTGCATGTAGAATAGGATTCATCTCTTGGTTGATTTTCTGCTTTGAGTGATTCTTATCTATTTATCTTGTACACTTGCACTAATTCATCTTAAGGGCATAACCCATTAACAAGATAAGGTGGGGATTTCATCACCCTTCCTTAGCCCAAAAATCATATCCCAAGCACTCACTAACCCAAGCCTAACTAAAACTGAGTAGACATTGGCCCTAGGGACATCTCGGACTCAATAGGAGATTATCCTAAGGGGGAACAGTGTTGGAAGTTGACTCTTGCCAAATCAGTGTCTAGGAAGGGGATTGAGGGCCGAAAGCCCGAAGATTGGTGGTTATTTAATTAAGGAACGTCTTTGACGGAAAACCTCCCACCATTCTTGCCCTGACCTGGCTGATTAACTTGTGGTCAAAATCTGCACCCGACCTCCCGTGGACAGTCTAACCAGTTAGGAGTCGTCTAGGTCATAGGTCTACCCTAACTTAGATTAGAATTTTTCTTTTTGTTTGTTTATTTGTTTTGTTTGTGTTGGTGTGATATGGCATATAATAATAATTCCAATTTTAATCCATATTACACCCCTAACTATTATTCGGATATTACCAACCCGGCATACCCTAACTTTGACCAATCTAGTGTGCCGGAATGGTCTTATCTGAATGAATATAACCCACACACTCCATCTTATGACTATAATCTTCATAATAATTTCAACTCGTCACAGAGTTCATGGGGTTTCGAGTCCCCGAGTCTAATTCTCAACCTAATTGTCCTTCATATCCATCTAGTCCACATTCTTCCCAAAATTCATACTCAGATCCACCCATTCAGAATAGAAATCCATCTATCTTGAAAATGATGAGTAGGAATGAGTCCAAGCAAAAATCACCATCAATTTTAGACATGATGATACGTGAGTCCACCGACTCACAAATTTATCACGATTACCCGTCCTATTTTCAAGTCCAATCAGAATATGATCCACCTATCGACTATGAAGGGATGCTAGCTGCCATGACTGAGGCTAAATTAGCCCGTGATCATGACATAGATTTGATGGTGGAATGCTTACACGGCCGCTGATTCTGATATCGATGACCACTTGATTAGAGCCGACGAACCAAGTTGCTTGGAACAACAAGTTTCTAATTCAGTACCATCTTGTGAACTTGCCGAAACTTCAAATTCTGATAATTTGGCAAGTTTTTCCTTTCCCGAATTAGAACTCGAATGTGACCTAGATTCTCAAATCTATGATCAAGTTCAAATTCCTGAATCATTATTGACTCCTGTTTTGTTACCCGACTTAGGTAATATTTTAGAGTCAGTTTTGATTCCCACATCTATCATTCCTGAACTTGAATCACCACCATTGAGTCACATTCCATTGTGGGAAGATGATTGTGGACTTGAGTTTCAATTTTTTGACTTGGACCCACTTCTCGAACTTAGCCCGACTCCTGAGCCCTTACTTGATTTGAGCTTCTTCCCTGAGTCAGTATTCGTTCCCGTACTTCCCATGTCCAAGTCAATCATTCCATCTTTTCATACTCCATTTTGGGACAAGGAGGTTGAGACAATTAACTCTGAAATTTATTATGAAATTTGGAAATTTGATGGGGTGGAAATTCTAAAAAATGATTATACATATATTTTAGTGGGTTATGTAAGGAAAGTTTCTGGTGGGTTCCACCAAATTATCTGTTATCTTGGTTGGGCCGCATTTCGTGGACCAATTAGACCACCTCCGGAACCACCACCCTAAGGTAACTTCCGCCTTCCCTTGTTCTGTTTCATGCATATATGCATTCATTCATACATTGAGGACAATGCATGAGATAAGTGTGGGGGTGGGCTTTACTAACATACTAACATAGGTAGACACTAACAAAATTTGCTAATAAAAAAAATTTTTAAAAAAAAAAAATGTTATAAAAGGAAATATTTTGACTTATTTTTTGAAAGAAATCTAAGTTAGTTTTAAGGATTAGGAAAAATCATGATTAGGATTTCTAAAAACTTGGTCAAAATAAATAAATTGTTTAATTTTTAGGTATAGGAGAGAAATTGAATAAATAATTAGTCTTGATTTTTACCTTAATGAAATGTGCATACCAAATGCATATCTAGGATTCTAAGACAAAGACCTTGTGCCTCATAAAAAAAATAATAATAAAAAAAAAAAAAGGAAAAAAAAAATAATTCACCAATTAAGCTGATACATGTGCCTCAAGAAGCATAAGTATTCATGCCTAAAGGTGAGTAAATAAAATAAAGTCCTTAGTTTTGGGGCCTAATTCACTCGAATTTGAGTCCGCGGGGTGTTTTCTCACTTGGTGCCCTAAAGCCGACTGGTTTGGGAGCCACCGACTTTAAGTTCGTTACATGGGTGGATTAGAAAGCCTAAGAAGACTAAGAAATATAATATATGTATTAACACATCTATTAGTCAATTAGTTAGGTATGAGGGCCTCAAGAAGCCTTGATACTTATACGAAAGAAAATTAGATGAGTTATACATGCCAAAAAAAAAAAAAAAAATTAACACATCTAATAGTCAATTAGTTAGGTATGAGGGCCTCAAGAAGCCTTGATACTTACACAAAAGAAAATTAGATGATGTTATAAAAATAATAAAGAGGCATGAGAGTCTAAGTTAAGGAATTGCTAGTAAAAATTCATAAGGATGCATATGATTTTTGGTAACGAAAAAGACTATATTAGAAATTCAATTTTAATCCTTACCTAAAATGAATAACAATTGACTTTATAAAGACTAGGTTTGAAGAATGAATAAAAATGAGGATCCTAAAACTTATAGACTACTTAGTCTCTTCAATAATAATTCAAATATTTTCCTTTTTATGGATTTTGTGGGTGCAATCCGCTGAAAACCCTCACGAGACAACACTCGTCCTCTAGGGTAACCTAGGGGTTTAACGGCTTGTTGCACGTGCTAAGTGCAATCGTGATTCCTACGAAAGTGAGTTAGGTTAGATTAACTTTTCATTTCTTTTTCTTTTCTTTGTTTTTACTCGAGGACGAGCAAAAAGATAAGTGTGGGGGTGTGATTGGTAGTGAAAAGTGCATTTTTATCATCATATTTACCGTCACATTTTCATATTTATTTATATAATTCTGTACATTTATTAATAATTTGTAATTTATTGTGTGCAGGCCTCGAATTGTTATTTTAGCAATAAATAAAGCCTAAAGAGCCCAAAAGCCCAGATCCAAGCCCATGTTTGAAGCCCAGGTGAAAAAGCGCAAATACAAAGAGTCAAAATGCAAATACAAGGGCCAAAGTTGCAAATACAAAGAAGAGGGAAGGATAGACTTCTATTCAACCCTAAACACTTGCAGGATAGGATAAAAGCTAAAAGAAGAGAAGGAAAATTCGTGGAAAAGATTTGGGATCTAGGTAACTTGATTCCCAAGTTATATCCAAATCTAAAGATTAAGAGCCAGGATTCAATTTCCAGAAGGAAAATCCCAGATGGACGGACCAGGAGAGGCCACGCGCCAAAGCACGCGGCCAGAAGCCACAAAAGTGCCGCGGATGCTCGGCAAGGCGCGGCAATTCAGATGAGTTAGAATCCCAGATTTCGTGGTGATGTTTATCCGGGACTCTGTAGCCTTCTGCACCTATAAATATCCCCTGCAGTGCAACGTACAGAGCGTCCAGCGTCCAGCAAAGGGCCAAAGTTCAGATTTTTAGGGTTTTTCCTCTTTCTTCTAGGTTAGGTTTTCTTTTTGTTTATCTTTTGTAAATTCTGAGAGTGGAGGAAGCTTTCATGGAGGAAAGAGTCCATGCTTGTACTGAGGTGACAGCGGTGTAAGCCAACTCTTCTTCAATTGTTAATGAAATCCATTCAAAGGTTTGTTTTTGTTATGTTTATTTGTTCATCTCTTCTATTTTATGTTGTGTTCTTGTTCTCTTTGATCTTGTTTTCTATATTGTTTCCTTCTCTGATGTCTTGCAAACCGTGAGAACTTGACGCTTTGAGACTACCTAGCCGAAGAAGGAACCTTGACGGCCCATGGCGATGAACAAGTCTTCATAGCTTGTTGTTTTATTTCGTAGAGTAGATTAAGAAGGCGGACGATCCCATAAGCCGTGCTTGTACGCCTTCCAAGAAAAGGGAAAACATCGCAATGGTTCAAACGGCAAGCAAATAAAGAGATAAGTTTTCCTTTCTTTTCTTTTATTTTCTTTTCGTAGATTAAATCCACATCTCTCCAATATTCTTTCCCACAACTCATTGTAAATACCATGTTCTTTGTAAATACCATCGTGACAATTAACTAAAAAAGATAAATTTTAGAGATTAACTTGCTTAACGCTTCTATCGCAGTCCCTCCTTGAGGATCACGACCCGCATAGCCCTGCTACCGCGGATTAGAACTGATTCCTCGCACGATCTATTCTTAATCTAATATTCTAATTTTTGTGTGCAGGAAAATTCAGTCAACAGGTCCCAAACCGGCATTTGCCCTTTGGGATGCTTATTACACGTCTTCTAAAACAACTCCGTTTTGATCTTTCCAATTAACGGTCCATCGAACCGTCAGTTGACATCAACAGCACTCTCCTCAAGAGGATGCGTGTTAGGGAGCGTGTTCCTGCTCCTCAGCCGCAGCCTATCATTCCTACTGTTGCTCCAGGATCTTCTTCTGGTTCTTCTGCTTCCTTTGATCCCTATCATGCTCTCACCACTCAGCTTCGGGAGCATAGCCAGTAGATGTCCGCCAAGATGGCCTCTCACTTTCAGCGACTAGAGCAGCGAGTGGACAATGATCTCAACCACATCTGTGATTCCATTCGCTATATGCAGACCTGCCTCCATGACATCTACCACAGGCACACTTGGCCGGCTCCTCTTTCGCGTGGTCGCTCACAGCCACTTCCGTCCGCTGGTCCTCCTTTTGACGCCTGGGTTCCTCCTGCTGTTCCTAAGGCACCAGCTTCTCCTGTAGACCCTGATTTCCAGGAGGACTGACCCCTTTTGTTGATGACAAAAAGGTTGAGAGTTATTTGATGGAGTTATTATGGGAGTTGGCTTTTATGCTTTTATGTTTTATTTTCTGTATTTGGATTTGAGTATGTAGTTTGTTTTGTGGACATTATGTGTATTTGGTTTTTGAGGTTGGCATGAACCTCCTATGCTGTATGGACATATTTATTTCTGATATGGCAATTATCTTTATTGTCTCTATATGGTATATGTGTTTGGTTGTGTATTGTTTCTTATTCCCTGTTGATCCAACCATCTACCACTTTTGGAGGTATTTCTGGACGGATGGAGGTAACCATTTGTGCATACATTTTCATATCGTTGTACTCTTGCTATGCATAGATGGTTGGCATATAATTCTAACTGTTATATTCTTTATATATGCTTTTATTGTGCATTTAGCTCTTTTATGTCTTATTCTTATATATGCATGTGTTAAGGGGGAGCTTCACTTGAAGTCTTTTCCCAAATATTTGTAATAACTCCATATGTTATGTCATCATCAAAAAGGGGGAGATTATTGGCCCAAAGGCCATTTGCCCTTAGTTTTGATGATACAAACCATATGTAGTTAGGTATTAATAAAAGTGTTTAATTAAGTTTCAAGAAAAATCTTATGTTGCATTTCGGCTCCAACATAAGACTCACATTTGGAAGCCAAGAAGATTTAGATCCCAGAGCCTAGCACACTAGAAGAGCTCAAGGATCAAGCATATCAAGAAGACCATTTTCAAGATTTGTATCTTTACCGTTTTCCATTTTAGTTAGGATTTATAGATATTTTTCAAAACCAAGACGAAAGAAGTTGATAGCTTTTGGGATTATCACACACACACACACACATGTTGGCCCAAAGGCTTTCCACTCTAGTTTTGATGATGATTAACTAATGTAGTTATGTTTACTAATAATCTTGTGTTTTTATTTTCAGATCATTAATCAAGATATTAGTTGGTGATTGCTTCAACAAGATGGTTTGGAAGCTTTCACATGGTGATTCCAGAGCCCGAGCATCAAGATCATACATAGCACTCGTTGGAGTCTAGCTCGTGGATCACGGTGTTTTGGATCGAGTCAACTTGAAGATGGAGATCGTCAAGAAGACTTAGGTATCCTAGTTTAGTTTGTGTTTAGATCCATTTGTAAAGATTAGATAGTGTGATATGCTCAAGTTCACAATACACACACGTTTCATGTTTGGATTCGATTTTTCGGTTTTTGGTTTAATCGATATTTGCTTTCATGAATAGTTAGATCAAAACAAGTTTACATGATTTAAATGTATATTAGATATGTTCTATATACATGCATGCTTCAATTTTCTAGACAAACTTATTTTGATATGCCTATTCATGTAGTTTTGTGTTTTGGTATTTTTAACAAAACATATTTTGGAATTAAAGTCAAAAACAATGATATATATATGTTTCATGTATATTGGACCTATGTCCATATGCAACATGCTTTATAATGTTTAAGTATCATGTTTTTGTATTTGGATAAGGTTTGGACAAAGTTTATTTGAAAAATCCAAGTTTGGAAAAATAAAGGTTTTGATTTTCGGTAATCTTTCCATAACACAAAAATGGTTCAAAATGATTGATATTTGTGTTGAAATTTTTACCACATGTTTGTATATCAATGTAAAATGATACAACTATTTTTGTGGATTTTTAGAAGATTTATGGGAATTTTTAGAATATTTTTAAACCAGTTTTTCTGACCCAGATTTCTGCCTGACAGGCTCTGGCGGTCGACCGCACGGTCGACCGGACCCCAGAGTCGATCGACCGAGCGGTCGACCGACGTGCACAGACTTGTGCACGTTGGCCAGGCACAGGGTACGGTCGACTGGTCGGTCGACCGGCCAGAGAGCTTTGCTCTCTGTTTTTGGGCGGTCGATCGAGCGGTCGACCGGCTTTCTCCAACGGTCAAAAATTTGACCGTTGGCGGTCGACCGGCCGGTCGACCGCCAGCCGTCTCTGGCTGAAAATTCAGCGAACGGCTAGTTTTTTTTTGGTTTGGGCTATATAAACCCCATTTGCTTGGGATTTTGGCCAAGGTTTTTGAGAGCAAAAATTTTCCCTATTCTCTGGTTTATAAAACAAGTTTTTAAGTGTTTAGAGCTTCAAAAGATCTATTCTTTTATTGTTTTAGGGTTTTGAAAAAATCAAAGAAAATAGAAATTTGGGAGATTTGTTTTGGTTCTTCATTTCCATCATCTTCAAAGAGTTTTCCCAAGTATTTTTCTTTGAGTTTTTGTTTTCCAAACTCTTGGTTTTCCACACTTGAGCAATATCTCCTATCCTATTCTATACGATCATTTATTTGTGGGAAAAAGATTGTGTTTGTGGTCTTTTATGATCACTTGTTGTAAACCCCTCCTTTGTTGGATATCCCTCTTTGGTAGAGGTTGATTTGGATTGTGGGGTGCTCCCTTTTTGGTAGAGGTTGAGGTTGTTGTTTGCTCCCTCTTGGTGAGGTGGAGTTGGATTGGCGTTTGTATCCCTCTTCGGTAGAGGTGGATTGTGCTTGTATCCCTCTTCGGTAGAGGTGGATTTGGTTGTATTGGTGGAGTTCGGTACTCCGGTCTTCGGTAGACCATTTGTATTGCCTCGGTGGCATTTGTATTGGTTGAGAGAGAGGAGTTCGGTACTCCTAGTGGATTGGAAATCCTTCTCGGTGAAGGCGGGGATGTAGAGCTCGGTGTTCGAACCTCGAAACACATCTATTTATTTGCGTTTGATCAATTGACTCTCAACCCACTCTCTCCTATATTTGTGCATAGCATCATTCATATCATTCATATCTTATATGCTTGTGTTGTGCCTTGCATTGTTTCATATTGCCTAGTCTTATATGCTTGGTTGTGTTTGCTTGTGTGCCTCACTTGTGCCTAACCACGAGAGCTTCATATAGCGCCTCAACTCTTATTCAGAGGAATCAAGAGGAGTTAGTTCAGAGCCCTTCACGGGGAATTCAGCTACACTCGTTGGTTGCACTAAGTGTAGTTGCAAATTAGTTTTTAAATTCCGCATTTAGTTTTTAGATTAGCCATATCACCTATTCACCCCCCTCTAGGTGATTTCAATTGGTATCAGAGCCTCCGCTCCTGATATTTAGTTTAACCACCTAGGAGTGAGATCTTGGTTTGCTAATCTTTCATTTGCATTTGCACGAATATTTGTTTGCACACACTCATGGCTTGCTTGTCACCTCCCATGTTTGATGTCACACCAACATCGACACATGGAAACTTAGGATGTCCATGTTTCTGAAAACCCTAGGCTTGCATGTTTTCCTTGCCGCTACCAAGAAATGCTATCTTGGTAACCGCAAGCATATAGAGGCCAACACACTTGCCCTTGAGGCTATTAGAAGCACGCTAAATAAAGATTATCTTATGCTTGTTTCTAACTTTGATTCCGCCTTTGCAGTGTGGAACAAGTTGACCACCTCCGAGCTTCAATTGCCAATCCAACCGGAGGATGAATCTAGTGGAGATGAATCCGAACAACGATGTTATATGGTCCAAGGGAATGACTCCCTTGAGGTATATTCGGATACTCAACTAGATAGTGCTAGCTCTTCATTTGATGATCATGATAGTATGGATGCCGATACTTTAAATGAAGAGTTATCTATTGTTTGTGAGAACCTCCTTGAAAAATATAAAGTTTTGAAAAAGAAAACTTGTAAGTTAAATAAAGAAAAAGAGGACTTATTTTCAAAACTTGAGTTGGTTTTGCAAGAGAAGGTTGAGATTTCTAATGAAAGGGATTCATTGAAATCTAAGCTTGACCTTGCCCTTAAGAAAATGAATTTTTGAAAAATAAAAATGATTGTTAAATAATTTTGAAGAAAAATGAAAACTTGTCTTCAAAAATTAATTTTGTTGTAAAAGAGAATGATTCTTTGAAAATAAAAATTGATGCTATTTCAAAAGATTTAGAAACTTGTTTAAAGAAAAATGAATCTTTACAAAATAATATTGATACACATGTTTGCCATGCTAGGATAGTTTCACCTATTGCATGCCATACCTCTTCTTTAATTGAAAATGATATATCCATGCTTAAGAAGAGTGTAGATTGTTTGGGCTCCACTTTGAGCCAATGTGTTTTGAATCATACACGTTTGGAATCTTTGTTTCGAAAGAAACAAGTTCCATCTATGCATGCACACCCTCCACGGCATACACATGCTACTCACGGTCACCACCATCACACATTGTATGCTCATGTGTACACTTGTACACATTGTGGACGTAAGGGCCACCTTGCTAAATTTGTTTTGATCGTATACATGATGATAATTTAGCAACTAAATTTGTTTGGGTTAGAAAAGGTACTAACCCCCATGGACCCAAAAGGATATGGGTACCAAAGACCACCCCTATTGTATTTGATGTAGGTGTGGGCTCTCGCATGACGTGAGAGTAGCGGTACCTTGAGGTGGATGCGTTCCGAGCTTCATGAGGATTATATGGATGCATCACTTTCAAGGGATGTTTGGTGGGAGGACCACCTTAGTTTGGAGAACTAGAGAGGTGCCTTCATCGGTTTTGGTATCTATCTCTAACTCCCGTTTATTATTTGCATGCTTTTCATGACTTTGATTTATAGCATGTCTTGTTTCATGATTCACTATGCTTATGCCATGTTTATTAGATTAGTGATATACATGTTTAGTTATTTGAGACACTCATATTTGATATGGATCTATTTCTATGTGTTCTCACTTTATTTTTAACTAATATGTATATCCTAGATCTAATGCATATGCATATACATAGTGAACATATGGATGTTTATGATTTTTTATGTTTATAGATTATTATGATAATGCCATGATTATTAGATCATTGACATGCATGTATAGCTTTTGAGATCACCTATGTTTAATATGGATCATTCTTTGTGTTCTCACATATGTTTAGCTATTATGTATATCATAGGTCTAATAACATGTGGATTTACATAATGATCGTTTTTATGTTTGTCATGTTGATTTATGACTTGTTTTATGCTTCATGATTTGAATATATGTTTAAATGTTAGTTTTCATTAAAACTAAGATATATACTTGTACATATAGTGGGCCACAAATAGATCTTTATATGTTTGTGCTTGAACGATTATTTGTACCCATTAGATGTGCTAGTATAGTCTAGTTTTGATGATTCATGCATTTTAACTTGTATTCCCATTTTTAGACATGTTTATGATTCATGTGTTTTACTTCATGTATATGTCCATCTTGTCGAAACTATTGATTATACATATACATCTTTGAGCCACGTGCCTCCATGCATATACATTTGTGGACTCATTATGTTTTGGATATGTATGTATACTTTAGTTTGTACTTGACATATATATGCCTTGAAGAAATCAAGTTTTGATGATTTTCATGATTTGAGGAATATCGAGCTTGATTGTCTATTTTCATGATTTTGTGTTTCACATAACACTTGTACACTCACTTCATTTAAATGTTTTCTCATGATTGTGTTTTCATGAGTATGATATGAGCTTTATAGATTTTTGAGTGTTTTAGTGCCATGTGATTTACATAGTTCATGAAAAATATTTTTGTTTTATTCCTTGCTTGAAGGATTTCGTACTAGTTTACAAGTTTTTCCATATAACTAGTTGCGGGATTCTTCGTTTTGGTAGGATATGAGATATACACTTGTTATTATTGTTGTTTCAATTGGTATCATTGGATTCTTTCAATTGGTATCAATATTAACATTTTTTGTATACTCATATACTTGTATGTATGTATGTTTTCATTTCCTATAGTATCAATTCGATTGGTATCTAACTTTTCATACATGTATAAATTTTGTTCATGGATAAGCTTGAGTTTCTAATGACTATCATGTTTCAATTGATTTAGTTTTTCAATTGGAATCCTTAAACAAGCTTATGCATAGTTTTAGTTGGTATTTCATAAAGGGGGAGAAAACTCGTATTTTATCTTTCAATTGGTATTTTGATTTTCACTCCCTTACTTTATGATAGAAAATGATTTAAAAATTATAGAGAATAATAATTTCAATTGGTATCATATGCTTAAAAGATTAATTCTCTCTATTGGTATCAAAATTTTATGTGTTTTCTCAAAATTGGTATCAATGCCTTATTTACTTTCATTGGTTTATATGTTCACTTTCAATTGGTATCAAGATGCACTACTTTGACATATTTTTTTGGTATCTTAATTGATTGTCACCCCTTATTTACATCATTTTTGTTTTAGACAAAAAGGGGGAGAACATTGTTTCTATTTTTTATGATCCCTGTGATTCTTTGTTTCGAACAAAAAGGGGGAGAAGAATTTATTGATTTGTTTTTACTTTGACCCTTTGTTGATGATTGACAAAAAGGGGGAGAAGTATTTGGTATATATGCATGTTTTGTATGCATGCGTTTATATGCATGTTTTGTATGCATGTTTTGTTTATTCTAGAAACATTTTGTTTAATTGGTATCAAGAACATTTTGATTATTTGATTAATTGGTATCATCAAGAGCATTGTTTTATTGATTTGATTTGTTGTTTATTGGTATCAAGAGCATGAATAGATATTTATTTGTTTTATTTAATTGGTATCAAGAGCATATTTTGAAGATTTATTTGTTTTATGCATGATTGATGCATATTCATGTTTAGTATTTCTTGCATATATTTATCATTTATTGGTATGCATGAGTTAAGGGGGAGCTTCTTTGAAGCTTAACTTTAATCCATGCATATATAACTCCATGAGTTTTGTCATCATCAAAAAGGGGGAGATTGTTGGCCCAGAGGCTTTCCACTCTAGTTTTGATGATGATTAACTCATGTAGTTATGTTTACTAATAATCTTGTGTTTTTAGTTTCAGATCATTAATCAAGATATTAGTTGGTGATTGCTTCAACAAGATGGTTTGGAAGCTTTCACATGGTGATTCCAGAGCCCGAGCATCAAGATCATACATTGCACTCGTTGGAGTCTAGCTCGTGGATCACGGTGTTTTGGATCGAGTCAACTTGAAGATGGAGATCGTCAAGAAGACTTAGGAATCCTAGTTTAGTTTGTGTTTAGATCTATTTGTAAAGATTAGATAGTGTGATATGCTCAAGTTCACAATACACACACGTTTCATGTTTTGGATTCGGTTTTTCAGTTTTTGGTTTAACCGATATTTGCTTTCATGAATAGTTAAGATCAAAACAAGTTTACATGATTTAAATGTATATTAGATATGTTCTATATACATGCATGCTTCAATTTCCTAGACAAACTTATTTTGATATGCCTATTCATGTAGTTTTGTGTTTTGGTATTTTTAACAAAACATATTTTTGGAATTAAAGTAAAAAACAATGATATGTATATGTTTCATGTATATTGGACCTATGTCCATATGCAACATGCTTTATAATGTTTAAGTATCATGTTTTTGTATTTGGATAAGGTTTGGACAAAGTTTATTTGAAAAATCCAAGTTTGGAAAAATACAGGTTTTGGTTTTCGGTAATCTTTCCATAACACAAAAATGGTTCAAAATGATTGATATTTGTGTTGAAATTTTTACTAGATGTTTGTATATCAATGTAAAATGATACAACTATTTTTGTGAATTTTTAGAAGATTTATGGGAATTTTTAGAATATTTTTAAACCAGTTTTTCTGACCCAGATTTCTGCCTGACAGGCTCTGGCGGTCGACCACACAGTCCACCGCACCCCAGAGTCGGTCGATCGAGTGGTCGACCGACGTGCACAGACTTGTGCACGTTGGCCAGGCACAGGGCACGGTCGACCGGCCAGAGAGCTTTGCTCTCTGTTTTTGGGCGGTCGACCGAGCGGTCGACCGGCTTTCTCCAACGGTCAAAAATTTTACCCTTGGCGGTCTACCGGCCGGTCGACCGCCAGGTGTCTCTGGCTGAAAATTCAGCCAACAGCTAGTTTTTTTGGTTTGGGCTATATAAATCCCATTTGCTTGGGATTTTGGCCAAGGTTTTTGAGAGCAAAAATTTTCCCTATTCTCTGGTTTATAAAACAAGTTTTTAAGTGTTTAGAGCTTCAAAAGATCTATTCTTTTATTGTTTTAGGGTTTTAGAAAAATCAAAGAAAATAGAAATTTGGGAGATTTGTTTTGGTCTTCATTTCCATCATCTTCAAAGAGTTTTCCCAAGTATTTTTCTTTGAGTTTTTGTTTTCCAAACTCTTGGTTTTCCACACTTGAGCAATATCTCCTATCCTATTCTATAGGATCATTTATTTGTGGGAAAAAGATTGTGTTTGTGGTCTTTTGTGATCACTTGTTGTAAACCCCTTCTTTGTTGGATATCCCTCTTTGCTAGAGGTTGATTGTATTGTGGGGTGCTCCCTCTTTGGTAGAGGTTGAGGTTGTTGTTTGCTCCCTCTTGGTGAGGTTGAGGTGGATTGTGCTTGTATCCCTCTTCGGTAGAGGTGGATTTGGTTGTATTGGTGGAGTTCGGTACTCCGGTCTTCAGTAGACCATTTGTATTGCCTCGGTGGCATTTGTATTGGTTGAGAGAGGAGTTCGGTACTCCTAGTGGATTGAAAATCCTTCTCGGTGAAGGCGGGGATGTAGAGCTCGGTGCTCGAACCTCGAAACACATCTATTTGTTTGCGTTTGATCAATTGACTCGCAACCCTCTCTCTCTCCTTTATTTGTGCATAGCATCATTCATATCATTCATATCTTATATGCTTGTGTTGTGCCTTGCATTGTTTCATATTGCCTATTCTTATATGCTTGGTTGTGTTTTCTTGTGTGCCTCACTTGTGCCTAACCACGAGAGCTTCATATAGCGCCTCAACTCTTATTCAGAGGAATCAAGAGGAGTTAGTTCAGAGCCCTTCACGGGGAATTCGACTACACTCGTTGGTTGTACTAAGTGTAGTTGCAAATTAGTTTTTATATTCCGCATTTAGTTTTTAGATTAGCCATATCACCTATTCACCCTCCCTCTATGTGATTTCAACACACACATTTCATAATCCTTCAGTGTTTTCATACAAAATTTTATTACCTGGTTTCTCACCGAGTTTCAGAAAAATCAAGTTTCGAAAAATCATGTTTCAGAAAAACAAGTTTTTAAATAACAAGTTTTTGAAAAGATTTTTACCAAAATATAGTTCTAAACTATTTGGTGTTGATCTATTATCACACTCTTCTTGCTCAAAGTCCTAGAACTCTATTTTGTATCACATATTAAAAGAAATTTTATTGGAAAAATTTTGACTTCAAAATATATTCAAAATCCTATTTTTGGTCCTCAGCCGGTCGACCGGCTGGTCGACCGCTGGCAGAGCTTAACTGCTCTGTTGGTCGACCGGGCGGTCGACCGACATGCACCAAAGTGCACGAGTGCACTTCGATCTACCGACCGGTCGACCGGAAGCAAGAGCAGTGCTCTCTGTTTTTCCCGGTCGATCGGGTCAGTCGACCGACAGAGAGTTTTTACTCTCTGTTGGGATCAACGGTCGACCGTCGGTCGACCGCTTTCCCAACGGTCGGAAATCTGACCGTTGGTAGTCGATCGCCCGGTCGACCGGCAGCAGAAAACTCTGCTGAGTTGGCTCCCAACGGGCAGATTCTGTTTTGTCTTTTGTTGGGTCTTCTCCCAACGGATCTATTGGGTTTTCTAACCTCATTTTCATCCCCTATAAATAGGGGGAGTATGAAACAACTCAATAACAAGATTTACAAGCCTCATATCAAGTTTTCCAAAGTTTAGCCTCTTTGCAAAAAGAATTTTCTTGAGCCAACTATTTCCAAGGCTTTAGTATTTTTAGCTTGAGCCATTTCCTCTACTTCTCTACTTGATATTTAGCACTACACAATCCCAAGTGTTTCATTTCCTCATATTGGTTGTAGGGTTGTGCTTGTGAGCTACCTTTGTGGTCAAGTGTTGATCACTGTTTTCTTTGATTGAGAAGTTGTAGAGGTTGCGGCCTCGAGCGAGCTAGTGAGCTCCAAGTTGGTGTTGCGGCACCGTGAGAGAAGACAAATGTGTCCGAAGAGTTCTAGTGAGAACTTGTAATTGATTGACGATCCGGTGAGATCGCTTATAGTGGAAATCCTTCATCGTGTTGAAGGCGGGGACGTAGAGCGATGGCTCGAACCTTGAAACATATTTTTCTGTTTGCGATTGTCCAGAATCTCTCTAAACTCTACTCTCTTACTTTACTTGCACTTATTTTGCTTACTTTATTGCAAGATCTATCTAATTGTTTGTGTTTATTGCTAATTTGTTTTTAATTCCGCATTATTTGCCCTTAAGTATAGCCATCACCTATTCACCCTGACTCTAGGTGACTTTCAATATATACTTTATATTTTAAGCATGTCAAGAAATCCTCATCATCACATGCTTTAAACTCGTTTAAGTGTATATTGGATATATAATAACAAAAAAAAAACATAACCTTGATGGTAATCAATTTTCAGGTTCTTCAGCTCTATTCTAAAATCCAAGGATTCTGTCAATTTGATATCACAAGAAAAGTCAAACTTTATAGTCATCAAATCCCCTTAAGGATATTTCAACTTGTTAATTTTTTTTAAGTTAGTAAAAGAAAAAATAAAAAACGAGAAAAACCTAAAAGAAAAGAAAAAATCTTGTTGGTCCCGAGATGATGCCAATTGTAGGATCTAAAATATACGTCAACACTCAAATAAAGATATTAGCATTAAATATGATAACTTGCAAGTAAGGAAATTAAATCACAGAAAAGATAACAAACGCAAACACAAGTGATTTATCCTGGTTCGGTACTTGTGACCTACATCCAATCCCCAAGCCATCCGCTTGAGATTTTCCTTTAACCTTTGACTTTGTACACCCAAAATCAACACCTTCACACCACTTGACAAATCCCCTTTACCAAATGTGTACAACTCTTCTTACAACCAAGAAGACCACAACACCTTGTACAAACTCTCTTCAACCCGAAGACGCTCTTGTACAATCCTCCTCTTTGAGTGATTACAATTGATCCTATAAGCCTTTATAGGATCTATATTCAAGCAACACAAATACTAGAGGGGGGATGAATAGTGTTTATAAAATTTAAATGAAACTACTTGCAGGAAATAGAAATTCACAAGATAAAACACAGAAAATAATGCAAACGCAAAGACAAGAGATTTATCCTGATTCGGTCCTTGTGACCTACATCCAGACCCCAAGCAAATAGCTTGAGATTTTCCTTTCCTGATTTAGATACACCCAAAACCAATACCTTGTACACCACTTGACAAAAAGCCCTTTGCCAAATGTGTACAACTCCTCTTTACAACCAAGAGAACAAACACCTTGTACAACTTTCTTCTATACCAAGAAGCCGCCCTTGTACAATGCTCCTCTTTGAATGATTACAACTGATCCTATAAGCCTTGAATCTGAATGTGCTTGTGGACAAGGTCTCTTATAGGAGGACTTTCAGAAATCTTCACAATAGAGTAGGAATTGGTGAAGAAACAGAAAGTGGAACAGTTTTCAGAAAAACAGAATTTTGAAGAGAGTTTTTAGGCTGAAAACTTTAGATTTGAATTGGTGAATTGATCCTAGGACAACACCCCTATTTATAGGTGAAATCTATAGTCAGTTAGGGTAGTTATCAGGCCAAATTTGAATTTTGAAACGTTAGTTAAAACACCAGAATTCACCAACTGCACAGCAGTTATAAACTGCTATTAGTTGACTAGAATAGGAGTGTAGTCGACTAGAAGAACAAAATTTACAAAGGTTAGTCGACTAATATATGGGGTAAGTCGACTATAGTTAGGCTGATACAGATACTATGTTTCTGGAAAACTGTTTGTAGTCGACTATATAGACATGGTTAGTCGACTATAGAAGGGGTTAGTCGACTATACTTTTTGGGTAGTAAACTAATTGTGATGCCAGACAAGAAACAGAGAGTAGGAAAATTTTTGTAGAGGGGATTAGTCGACTGGGGAAAATTTATAGTCGACTAATGTATCTATTAGTCGACTACACATAGAGGTCAAGTCGACTAATTTTGATGCCAGAGAACAAACAGAAAGTTGGGATATTTGTTTAGAAGAATTTAGTCGACTGGGGATTTTCTCAAGTCGACTATAGGTTATGGTAGTCGACTATACTAGGATGGCAAGTCGACTAAATAGGTATGTGTGTGTGTGTTCAAGGCTTTTAACAATTTTTCTAAAAATACACAAAAATACCCAAAATCTTCAACTGAGGTTGAGTATTCATAATGCTGTATAAATGCTTGTCCATCATCAAAATCTTTCAACTTTGTAGGTTTCAACATTCTCCCCCCTTTTGATGATGACAACCTGTGTTTATGAAAACTCCCCTGCAGAGAAACTCCCCCTGCAATAAACAGGTTATAACAAATGATATGTAACAAGTCAAGTGTTCTTGTTCACCCCTGCATAAAGTTAAGTTTCCCCTGCATTGTCATATCACAAATACCACAAAATATGTATCATATATTCATTGCCATAACACACATATGTCAATATCCAATTCCATAACACACAAATATATGTAACATAACACAGAAAAGTAAAGTAAGTACCAAATCAACGGTTAGGATCAAAAAGAGGGTGAGATCGGATCCAAAAATAATGAAATGGGTCGGGTTTCGAAAGTTAAAAACCAATAACAGAACACAGTTTTTCACAGGGTTAGTCGATTTGGTGTTTGTGACTAGTCAACCAATCCACTTACTAGTCGACTAACCTTTTGAGATCAAAAAATCCATGTTTCTGTTAGATGCAATTTAGTCGACTGGGTCACTGTTAAGTCGACTAGGTGTTTAATAAGTCGACTAATAGGTCTTGATAAGTCAACTAATTGTTGAAAATGCCTTAAAAAAATTCTGAAAAAATATTCAAAGATCAGAAATATTGCAAATACCCAAATCTCTTCGAAATCTCATAAAAATATTTTCTTTAAGAGGTTTTGCAAAAATATCTACAATTTGATTATCAGTTGATATAAAATTTAGAGAAATATCACCTTTTAAAGCATGATCACGTAGAAAATGATGTCTAATATCAATATGCTTAGTACGTGATGATGAACTGGATTTTTAGTAAGTTAATAGCACTGGTATTATCACACATAATAGGTGAGTTTGTGATAGACATGCCATAATCAAATAAGGTTTGTTTCATCCATAAAATTTGAGCACATGCAACACTAGCAGCGATATATTCTGCCTCGGTTGTTGATAATGATACAGAATTTTGCTTTTTACTGAACCATGATACTAGTAAATGTCCCAAAAAGTGACAAGTACCACTAGTACTCTTCCGATCAGATTTACATCCAGCAAAATCAGCATCACTATATGATAGTAAATCAAATGTGCTTGATTTAGGATAAAATAAGCCATAATTGATTGTGTTATTAATATATCGAAAAATCCTTTTCACTGCTTTAAGATGTGATTCCTTAGGGTTTGATTGATATCTAGCACATAAGCAAACACTGAACATAATATCAGGTCTACTTGAAGTAATATATAGTAAAGAACCAATCATACCTCGATATAGTTTCTGATCAACATTCTTACCATTTTCATCTTTGTCTAGTAATGTAGTAGTACTCATGGGAGTATTCTTATGACCAGAATTTTTCATACCAAATCTTTTCAGAAGTTCCTTTGCATACTTGCATTGGAAAATGAAGATTCCATCCTTCATTTGCTTTATTTGCAGACCGAGAAAGTAAGTAAGTTCGCCCATGTGGCTCATCTCAAATTCACTCTGCATGGTCTTAGAAAATTCTTGACAAAGATTATCGTTAGTAGATCCAAATAAAATATCATCAACATATATTTGAATAATTAAGATATCTTTATTAACATGTTTAATAAAGAGAGTTGTATCTGCTCTTCCCATCTTAAAATCAGAATTTAAAAGAAAACTTTTTATCTATCATACCAAGCACGGGGTGCTTGTTTTAAACCATATAAAGCTTTCTCAAGTTTAAAAACATGGTTTGAAAATTTTTCATGTTCAAAACCTGGAGGTTGTTCAACATAAACAGTTTCCTTAATAACATCCATTTGATAAAGTTTGAAATTCATAAAGTAAGAAAAAGCAAGTAAAATACGAATAGATTCAAGCCTAGCTACTGGTGCATAAGTTTCATCAAAATCAATACCTTTTTCTTGATTGTATCCTTGTGCTACTAACCTTACTTTGTTCTTAATAACTTGACCTGATTCATCAAGTTTGTTCTTAAAGACCCATCTGGTACCGATGACTGGATGATCAGTAGGACGTTGCACAAGATCCCAAACATCATTTCAGACAAATTGATTCAACTCTTCTTGCATTGCAATTGTCCAAAAATCATCTGCACATGCTTCTTTGATATTCTTCGGTTCAATGAAAGATATGAAAGCAATATGTGTCATGTAGTTCAACTTGGATTTCGTTTGAATGCCTTGATTTATATCTCCAATAACCAAATCATGTGGATGATTCCTTACTTCAACATATGCTTTAGGTAACTCGGTAGGAGTCTCATCAACATTAGAAATGTTAGTATCATCAGAAGATATAACAATATTATCAATAGGAGTATCTATGATATGATCATCATCATGTGGAGAAGTATTAGAAATAGGCTTAGTCAAGGATTCATCAAATTTAACATGTAATGATTCTTCAATAGTAAATGTTTTCTTATTAAATATTCTATATGCTTTACTTTGAGTAGAGTATCCAACAAAAATACCTTCATTGGATCTAGCATCAAATTTATCTAAAGCATCTTTTGTATTTAAGATAAAACATTTACATCCAAAAATCTTGAAGTAAGAAACTTTGGAATTCTGTTATAAAACAATTCATAAGATGTTTTGTTTAAAATAGGTCGAATAAGCACACAATTTAAAACATAACATGCAGTAGCAATAGCTTCAGCCCAAAAATATTTTGGTAAATGACTGTCCATAAGCATAGTTCTAGCACATTCTTGCAAAGTCCTATTCTTTCTCTCCACAACACCATTTTGAGGAGATGCTCTAGGAAATGCAAAGTTATGTGTAATACCATACTTATCACAAAAATTTGCTAAAGATTCATTTTCAAATTCTCCTCCATGATCACTTCGAGTGGTGACTATGTTTAGAGACTTTTGATTTTGAATTCTTTTACAAAAACTTGAAAACTCATCAAAAGTATCATTTTTATTTTTTAGAAAAATTACCCATGAAAAACGTGAATAATCATCAACAATAACAAAAACATACCTACTTTTTTTAAAGAAGCAACACGAGTAGGACCAAATAAATCCAAATGCAACAGTTCTAAAGGTCTATTGGTAGAAACTAAATCTTTAGATTTAAAAGATGATTTAACTTGTTTTCCTAATTGACAAGAATCACAAAAATAATCCTTTTTAAAAGCTATTTTGGAAGACCTTTAACTAAATCAAATTTAGAAATCTTAGAAATTATTTTCATATTCAAATGACCAAATCTTTTATGCCATAAAAAATAATCATTATTAGAAGCAAGTAAACATAAGTTATTATTAGATGATATACAGGTTATTGATAACTCATAAATATTATTGTTACGAAAACCTTTAAACAAAATATCTTTCGTGTTAGTATCATATAAGACATGCATCTTTTTCAAAAATAATTTTATAACCCTTATCACATAACTGACTAATACTTAATAGATTGTGTTTTAAACCTCTTACCAAAAGAATATTTTCAATAAGGGGTTTTGAAATGTTACCAACCATGCCGGTACTAATAACCTTTCCTTTGTTATTGCCTCCAAATATCACTGTACCTCCCTTTTTGATTTGAACGGAAGACAGTAGTTGAATGTGTCCGGTCATGTGTTTGGAACACCCACTATCAAGTATCCACTTTTCTTTATAAGGTACCTATAAGATAAAACAATTTGTATGGTACCCATCATGATAGGGTCCGAAAAAGATTAGCCTTTAGGAACCCAAATCCAATTGGAATTTGGTTTCCACTTGTTAGTATAAACATAATTATCAGAATTACACACATCATGTATATAAGATGCAATATAAACACTTTTATCAACATTATTTAGATTTTTAGGAACCCATATATATTTGCATCTAATTCTTTTTGAAATAGTATTTCTTTTCACAAAAGAATTATATGGATTATTATTATAAAGATGTGTAGATTTTACAAAATTAGTTTTTGAAAATCCAAGACCAACATGTGTAGATTTGTAAATCTTTTCTTTTGAAAAACCAAGACCAAAATGATTATTTGATATCTTTTGATAAGATAATAAATTATTTAAATTCTCTTTTCCTTTATTAAATTTAGTAACATTTTTCAAAAGATCTTCCTACTTAATTTTGAAACTAGTTATTTCTTTATCTAAAATAGTAATTCTAGCATTTAAAGAAATAGTTTCCTTTTTAAGTAAAGAATTCTCTTTTAAGAAAATTTCATTATCCCTTTTTAAAGATGAAATAACTTTTTCAAAATCATCTTTTTGAGAATTTAAAGAAGATGTTTGAGAAACAAAAATAGCATTTTCATTGTTGAGTCTTTCATTTTCCTTTGTTAAAACTTTATTTTTAATCTTTTCATTTTTGAAATTATTAAAAAGTTCATTAAAAGCTTCTAATAATTCATCATAATCTTGTACCTCATCTTCTTGGGCCATGAAGCAGATATTGGCGGTTTCAGTGGCTTCTTCTTCGTCAGAGGAAGATGAGTCGCTATCATCCCAAGTTGCTTGGAAGGCTTTCTTCTTCTTGTTGAACTTATTGAAATTCTTGAAGTGTCCTTTTGATTTCATCAATGGGCAATCCTTCTTTATGTGGCCTGGTTTGTTACACTTAAAACAAATAGGATTATCATTAGTATCTTTATTCTTTTTAAATTTACTTTGTTTCAAGAACCTTTTGAATTTTCTTGAAAGCATCGCCATCTCTTCTTCATCGTCATCCGAATTGTCCATATCTGAGGTTGTATGGAAGGCAAGTACTTTCTTCTTGGATTGAAGTTGTTGTTCGTCCTTCTTTCTATCTTCGAGTTGTACTTCATATGCCATTAGATTACCAATAAGGTTTTCTAATGACATTGTTGAGAGATCATTCGCTTCTTCTATTGCAGTAGTCTTCTTCTCCCAATCTGGTGTGAGTGCTCGAAGGATCTTGCGAACTTTTTCGACTTGGGTGTATTCCTTTCCAAGGGATGCTAAGGAATTGGTTATGTCGGTGAATCGTGTAACCATTTCTGAGATGGTTTCATTCTCCTTCATTTTGAATAGTTCAAACCTGTGGACAAGAACAGAAATCTTAGATTCTTTAACTTTATTTGTGCCTTCGTGTGTTACCTGAAGAGTGTGCCATATTTGATTTGCAGAAGTGGCTATTGACACACAGTTGAACTCTTCTTTGGTTAAGGCACAGAACAAAGCATTCATCGCTTTGGCGTCAAGGTTCGCATTCTTCTTTTGATCATCACTCCAAGCGTTGTAGTTGGTTGTTGGCTTGGTGTACGGTGCGTCTACGGTGTTCCAAAGTTCGTAGTTGAGCGATTGCAAGTAGATCTTCATTCTACACTTCCAATAGTTGTAGTTGGATCCGTCAAATAGCGGTGGACGTTGTGTAGAATGTCCTTCTTTGAATTGTGACGAAGGAAACTCCGTTGCCATCCTCGCTCTGATACCAAATGTAGGATCTATATTCAAGCAACACAAACACTAGAGGGGGGTGAATAGTGTTTATAAAAATTTAAATGAAACTACTTGCAGGAAATAGAAATTCACAAGATAAAACTCAGAAAATAATGCAAACGCAAAGATAAGAGATTTATCCTGGTTCGGTCCTGGTGACCTACATCCAGTCCCCAAGCAAACCGCTTGTGATTTTCCTTTCCTGATTTGGATACACCCAAAACCAATACCTTGTACACCACTTGACAAAAAGCCCTTTGCCAAATGTGTACAACTCCTCTTTACAACCAAGAGAACAAACACCTTGTACAACTTTCTTCTACACCAAGAAGATGCCCTTGTACAATGCTCCTCTTTGAATGATTACAACTGATCCTATAAGCCTTGAATCTAAATGTGCTTGTGGACAAGGTCTCTTATAGGAGGACTTTCAGAAATCTTCACAATAGAGTAGGAATTGGTGAAGAAATAGAAAGTGGAACAGTTTTCAGAAAAACAGAATTTTGAAGTGAGTTTTTAGGCTGAAAACTTTAGATTTGAATTGGTGAATTGATCCTAGGACAACACCCCTATTTATAGGTGAAATCTATAGTCAGTTAGGGTAGTTATCATGCCAAATTTAAAATTTTGAAACGTTGGTTAAAACACCAGAATTCACCAACTGCACAGTAGTTATAAACTGCTATTAGTCGACTAGAATAGGAGTGTAGTCGACTAGAAGAACAAAATTTACAAAGGTTAGTCGACTAATATATTGGGTAAGTCGACTATAGTTAGGCTGATACGGATACTATGTTTCTGGAAAACTGTTTGTAGTCGACTATGTAGACATGGTTAGTCGACTATAGAAGGGGTTAGTCGACTATACTTTTGGGTAGTCGACTAATTGTGATGCCAGACAAGAAACAGAGAGTAGGAAAATTTTTGTAGAGGGGATTAGTCGACTGGGGAAAATTTATAGTCGATTAATGTATCTGTTAGTCGACTATACATAGAGGTCAAGTCGACTAATTTTGATGCCAGAGAACAAACAGAAAGTTGGGATATTTGTTTAGAAGAACTTAGTCGACTGGGGATTTCTCAAGTCGACTATAGGTTATGGTAGTCGACTATACTAGGATGGCAAGTCGACTAAATAGGTATGTGTGTGTGTTCAAGGCTTTTAACAATTTTTCTAAAAATACACAAAAATACCCAAAATCTTCAACTGAGGTTGAGTATTCATAATGCTGTATAAATGCTTGTCCATCATCAAAATCTTTCAACTTTGTAGGCTTCAACAGCCTTGAATCTTTATGTGATCGTGAACAAGGGCTATGGTAGGTGGACTCTTAGAAATCTTCACTATAGAATAGGAATTTGAATGAAGAACTGAAAGTGGAAACAGTTTTCTGAAAACTAGAATTTTCAACAGAGTTTTTGGGCAGAAAACTTTTGATTTTAATTGGTGTTTTTAGCCTAGGATAACATACCTATTTATAACTAAAATCCATAGTCAGTTAGGGTAGTTATCAGGTCAATTTTGAATATTGAAACATTGGATAACGTTGGATAAAACACCAGAAAACAGAAACTGTCCAACAGTCAGAAACTGCCATTAGTCTACTAGGGGTAGGGGGTTAGTCGACTAGGGTAGGCAATTTATACTGGGTTAGTCGACTAGTGTAGGGACCAAGTCGACTAGGTCAAGATTGAAACACAGGACAAGTTTCTGGAAACTGAAACTAGTCGACCAGAACAATATGATTAGTCGACTAAGTCATGTATTAGTCGACTATAAGGACTGTCAAGTCGACTAATAGTGCATGTAGGTCAAAATACAGAGAGTTGTTATCTTTGCACGAATAAAGTTAGTCGACTATAAAAATTGTCAAGTCGACTACTAAAGGGTATAAGTCGACTAATAGGACTATGATGTGTGTGTGTGTTTCAAGGCTTTTAACATACTATAAAACATTACAATACATGTCCATAGCTACTCTCTTTGGGAAGTCTTGATCATTTAGAACTCTTGAATAAGCTTGTAAGATAGAGCTCCAATGATATGTCTTCACAAATGTATCATCAAAAGCAAGTTCCAATATTCTCCCCCTTTTTGATGATGACACTTTGTGTGCATGAATACTCCCCCTGTAGAAAATATGTTATATGTTCTCCCCTGCGTAGAACAGGTTATAACAAATATTTAAAAATATGTGTTCTCCCCCTGCAGAAAAGGTTATAACAGATATAGAAAAACATGTGTTCTCCCCCTGCAACAGATATATCATAACATATATATATGATAAATGTTCTGAAAATATTTTTCTTATCAAACTTCTTATATGGTACCTGAAAGATAAACATTTGAATAGTACCAATCATTATAAGATCAAAGCATTAACCTTTAAGAATCCAAACCCAATTTGAATTTGGTTTTCATCTGTTATTATACACATAATTGGCATGAATTACATATATCATGTATGTATGATGCAATATAAGTATTTTTATTAACAATGCTTAAGTTTTTAGGAATCCATATGAACTTGTTCTTAATTCTTTTTGAAATAATATTAGTATTTATTTTCACAAAAGAATTATATGGATTACTAACATATGTAGATTTTTCAAAAAATTCAAGACCATAATGATTATGTGACATCTTTTGGTATGATAACAAATCATTTAACTTTTCTTTTCCTTGATTAAATTTAGTCACATTTTTCAAAATCTCTTCGCACTTCATTTTGAAAATTGACATGTCTTTATCTAAAACAGAAATTCTTTCATTTAAAGACATAGTTTCTCTTTTCAATAAAACATTATTTTGTAATAAATTCTCATTATCTTTTTTCAATGATGATATCATTTTTTCAAAATCATCTTTTTTGAGAATTTATAGAAGAAATTTGAGAAGCATAACAAGAATTTTCTTTGATAAGTTTTTCATTTTCTTTTAACAAAACTTTATTCTTTATCTTTTCATTCTTAAGATCATTGTATAATTCATGGAATGCATCTAAAAGTTCAGGATATTGTACCTCATCTTCTTCTAGCGCCATGTAACAGATGTTGGCATATTCAGTGTCTTCTTCTTCGTCAGAGGAAGAGGAATCACTATTTTTCCTTGATGCTTGGTAGTCTTTCTTCTTTCTGAACTTTTTGCTCTTGAATTTACCTTTGTTTTTGAGCAATGGGTAATCCTTCTTCATATGACCTGTTTTATTACAATTAAAACATTTAAACTTACCTTGTTTCAAGAACTTTCTGAATTTTCTTGAAATATTGCCATCTCCTCTTCATCGTTATCTGAATTGTCCGTGTCTGAGGATGCATGGAAGGTAAGTTCTTTCTTCTTTGAGAGAGATTGTTGTTCATCCTTCTTTCTGTCTTCGAGTTGCACTTCATATGTCATTAAATTACCAATAAGATTTTCTAATGACATTGTTGAGAGATCATTCGCTTCTTCTATTGCAGTAGTCTTCTTCTCCCAATCCGGTGTGAGTGCTCGAAGGATCTTGCGAACTTTTTCGACTTGGGTGTATTCCTTTCCAAGGGATGCTAAGGAATTGGTTATGTCGGTGAATCGTGTAACCATTTCTGAGATGGTTTCATTCTCCTTCATTTTGAATAGTTCAAACCTGTGGACAAGAACAAAAATCTTAGATTCTTTAACTTTATTTGTTCCTTCGTGTGTTACCTGAAGAGTGTGCCATATTTGATTTGCATAAGTGGCTGTTGACACACGGTTGAACTCTTCTTTGGTTAAGGCACAGAATAAAGCATTCATCGCTCTGACATCAAGGATCGAATTCTTCTTTTGATCATCACTCCAAGCGCTGTAATTAGTAGTCGGTTTGGTGTACGCTGCTTCTACTATATTCCATAGTTCGTAGTTGATCGATTGCAAGTAGATCTTCATTCTACACTTCCAGTAGTTGTAGTTCGATCCATCGAATAGCGGTGGACGTTGTGTAGAATATCCTTCTTTGAATTGTGATGAAGGAAACTTGTTACCATCCTTGTATGTTGTTGACTGGGTATGCAGGGCTCTGATAGAGTATGCCGGGCCGGGCTCTGATACCAATTGTTGGTCCCGAGATGATCCCAATTGTAGGATCTAAAATATACGTCAACACTCAAACAAAGATATTAGCATTAAATATGATAACTTGCAAGTAAGAAAATTAAATTACAGAAAAGATAACAAACACAAACACAAGTGATTTATCCTGGTTCGGTCATCGTGACCTACATCCAGTCCCCAAGCCACCCGTTTGAGATTTTCCTTTAACCTTTGACTTTGTATACCCAAAATTAACACCTTGCACACCACTTGACAAATTCCCTTTGCCAAATGTGTATAACTCTTCTTACAACCAAGAAGACCACAACACCTTGTACAAACTCTCTTCAACCCAAAGACGCTCTTGTACAATGCTCCTCTTTGAGTGATTACAATTGATCCTATAAGTCTTGAATCTTTATGTGATCGTGAGCAAGGGCTATTATAGGTGGACTCTCAGAAATCTTCACTATAGAATAAGAATTTGAATGAAGAACTGAAAGTGGAAACAGTTTTCTAAAAACTAAAATTTTTAACAGAGTTTTTGGGTAGAAAACTTTTGATTTTAATTGGTGTTTTTAGCCTAGGATTACATACCTATTTATAGCTGAAATCCATAGTCAGTTAGGGTAGTTATCAGGTCAATTTTGAATATTGAAACGTTGGATAACGCTGAATAAAATACCAGAAAACAGAAACTGTCCAACAATCAGAAATTGCCATTAGTCGACTAGGGGTAGGGGGTTAGTTGACTAGGGTAGGCAATTTATACTGGGTTAGTCGACCAGTGTAGGGACCAAGTCGACTAGGTTAAGATTGAAACACAGGACAAGTTTCTTGAAACTGAAACTAATCGACCAGAACAATATGATTAGTCGACTAAGTCATGTATTAGTCGACTATAAGGACTGTCAAGTCGACTAATAGTGCATGTAGGTCAAAATACAGAGAGTTGGTATCTTTACAGGACAAAAGTTAGCCGATTATAGAAATTGTCAAGTCGACTATACAATGTATAAGTCGACTACTAAAGGGTATAAGTCGACTAATAGGGATATGATGTGTGTGTTTCAAGGCTTTTAACATACTATAAAACATTACAATACACATCCATAGCTACTCTCTTTGGGAAGTTTTGATCATGTTGAACTCTTGAATAAGCTTGTAAGATAGTACTCCAATAACATGTCTTCACAAATGTATCATCAAAAGCAAGTTCCAACAAATCTAACCTAAAAAGTAAAAAGAAATAAAAGATAAAAATAAATTCCTACAAAAACCTAAAAAAATGAAAAAAAATCCTTGGTCCCTCTCCCATACCTAAACCATGTCATACCTTATGTAGAACGAGATGAATCTATATCATATGTAAAATAGAAAATAAATACCACCTTAAAAAAATCAACGCATGCTAATTGAAACTTATAAAAGCAGTGAAAAACCATGTATATCGATTTGTAGAAAACAATCATGTTCATAAATAACTAATTGTAAAAAATACTTATCTGTAATAAATTTGAACTTGTAATTCTGAAATTGTTTAGCTACGCAGCCGTCATATCAGCTTTCCAGCCACACTTTTAACTCCTCTTATCATTACATTTTGGTGGCTACCTTTTTCATCTATTTGGTTCATCATGTAGTTTTGTTTCTAGTTTGAAGCACTAGTTCTAGAAGGGGGGACAAAAAAAAGAGAAAGAAGAAAAATAAAAATATTAGTGTTTATATTCATAATAATTAATCTCTTACCTTAATTCATCGATTCGGTCTACGAGAATACTTGCCACTTTCTCAATCCATTCTCTTCAGAGGAGATTTGGATGAGCTCAGCTTCTTTCTCATCTGTACATTGAGTCTCTTCCACTTGCCTTTTATTTTCTTTAATTTCAGTCTATATTTCATTTGATTTGTCATCTTTAAACTTTTCATGCATCAGATCATCCCACCAACATTGGCATCATCGTATTGCAAAGCATCTTCATCTTGCGAAAAGACTCAACTAAATTGATTAGATAAATACTCGAAATTATATGAAATTGGTGATTCATCAAGTACAATATCTACAAATAATTGTTCAATCGGGTCTCATCAAACATATAAATTCTCAAATCAAGTTTCTTTCTTTTGAAAGGAAATTTAAATATGATCACAACTTTAGGCTCTTGAAATCTTTTAGTGGACTCAGGATCAGGCTCTGGTTCTTCAAGGGGTCGGCTGTCCAACCGATGAGTCAGCTGCTTCGCCGATTGACATTGGATGCTGCTATTGAAAATTTTCAAGTAGGTTCCTATCTTCTTCTGTATCTGGTATGTGGTCCCTATTTTTTATATCTATTGCACTGAATTATCTGAGGCAAGTTTCATTGAATTATCATAAGGCAAGTTTCTTATACATATGGTACCATTGATTGAGGGGTACCTGCACACAGAAAAATAAAGAGTTTATAAAAGTTGCAAGGTTCTCAATTCAACCACTATAGCAAGTGGCTATACGGGCCATGATCCACAATGAGGGACTTGAGATGGAAGCGCTTGGTAAGTTTCTTTTAAAGTTTACAAAACTGGTTAAAAGTTTATATATGTTCTTTAAAAAGAAAAGAGAAAGAAAGCTATGTTAATTTGGAGAAATGGAAGAGTGGAGAAGATGGTGGTTGTTAGTGTTTTGAAAAGAAAAAGAAAGACTAAGTAAAGTAAAGAAGAATAAAGAGAGATGTGTTTTGGAGATATGTTTCTAACATAATAAGCAAAGAAATAAAGAACTAAAATAAATACTTAGCTCCTTGAAGATTGCTTACCTTTGATCCATTGCAATGATTTATCTTGGCTTGAAGGCGATCAAAGCATGGCGTATAGGATCTTTCTCATTCCCATTCTAAACTACGAAATAAAGGTACATGGTTAAACTAATTTAGAAATGGCTATCCATCACCATAAACCATTAATGACACTTGTAAGAGCAAGGCAGTTTCGATGTTATAGGATTCATTTGGATTACAAGCACCTCAGAGAAAAGTAGCAGAAAAATAGAAATGAAGAACAAAGAATGTAAGTTTAGATTCCATAAAGTAAAATTGAAAGAAAAGAAGATTACTTATACCGGCGTCACTCTCAGTACAAGCTTCACTTTCATTCTCTCATGAAACTCTTCTCTCTTCTAAGTTACATAAATAAATCTGAAAATTACATAAAGAGAATCACAAAAGCCCTAAACTATACTAAAGTAAAAACCTAGACTAAAATCTTTCTCTACTCAGTCGTCCTCACTTTTCCTTCAGAAATGCAGGTATTTATAGCCAAAGCTGGATAAGGGAGAGCGTACGAAGATAGGGGCAAAACCTCTTACCCAACAGAAAAGATCTTCTGATAAAGTTAGAGTTAATTTTTATTTATCCCTTAATTTCAGTTAGATTGTGTCTTATCTCTCTGAATCTTCTGAGTATACATCCCAATCATTTAGATATCCTCTTGTATATTAATAGGGTTGCCTTTGAACTTCTGGAATTGCCTTGATCTCCTTGATTTTCCAGCTAAAAGAATAAATCCAACTAATTCTGACTTAGTTGGCTTAAATTTGTATTGATCTTCAGCTGGCCAAATAGATCTATACAAATATGATTTAATCGGTATTTATTCGGTATTATCTTTTCTCCCTTCATTAATCATATTCTGCATGAATTAAACATTAAGACAAGTTGATTAGCAGATTTATTACAAGATAAGTGTAGGACTAATAAATAATGCAATATACGTGTACGATCACACCCTCACACTTATCTTTTGCTCATCCTCGAGCGAAACAAAGAAAAAAATTAATCTAACACACTTTTGTAGGACTCACGGTTGCGCTTAACATGTGTAACAACCCGTTAAACTCTAGATTACCCTTAGAGGACGAGTTTTATCTCGTGAGTATTTTCAGTGAATTACACCCACAAAATTCATAAAGAAAGAAAATAAAGTGTCAGAAAAAAAGCATTTTGAAAAAGAGAGAAAAATATTTGAATTATTACTGTAAAAATTCAGGTAATCTATAAGTCATAGGAAAGGAAAACTTTTCATTTCTAAACATAATCTCTATTCAAAAACTTGTTATCAATTAAGGTAAGAAGTCAAACGGTATTTCTCATTCAATCTATTATGTTACCCTAATTCATATGGACCTTCGTGACCGTGAAATTTTGACTCGGGGTTCTTCAACTCTAACTCTTATGCCTTATTTTTTAAATTTTTGGTGGTACTATCCCTTATTTCTATTAGGCATTCTAATCTACCTATGTAACGAGCCTTAGGTCGGTGACTTTCAAACCGGATGTCTTAGGGCACCAGATGAAAAAAACACCCTAAGGATTTAAGGGCTCAAGCAAATAAGGCCACAAAACTAAGAATTTTATTTATTATATGGACCACATTTAGACGTGAATACTTATGCTTTATGAGGCATAAATACCAAGGTTAATCAGAGTATTTTTAATATATATATTTGTATGTATTTTTCTTTTTTTATAAAGCATATGGATCTTAGTTTTTGAACCCAAGTGTATTAGTGTATAAAGTATGCACATATCATCAAGATAAAAATCAAGACTAAATTACTTTTCTAATTTCTCTTCCTTATGATTGTGATCCAACATTGCATATTTTACCTCATTATTCCCATGCATTTTTATAATCAATATATGATTTTTACTCATCTTCTCTACATATTTGCAGGTACACACTTAATGAAGAGATAGCCCATTAATCACTTTAATTAGCAATAATTAAAGTGATTAAATCAAGATTAAGATAAGCCCCAAGATTTCAAATCAGATTCTAGAGAGATCCGCGCAACAAACGAAGAATCCAGAAGGTCCACGTGGCTGAACAAACTCTTAACAACTCATAACAGAAAGCTGTTAGCCAACTGAATTAGTTATGCCGCGCCTTGCCGCGCCCTGGCGGCAGATCTGGGGCCGTTGAGCCCCAGATTTTGCGCCAACAGACTGGGTTCTGGATCCTTCTCCTGGGGGCTATAAATACTTCACTTGGACCTGCGAGCGAAGACTGAATGGAGAAGAGAGGATAGTTAGTAGATTGTTGTAATTTTTAGTAGTTTTTCTCTAGGTTTAGTTCTTTAGATCCCTCTTCTTCTTCCCTAGAATTCATTGTAATAGAGAGTGATTGTGAGAGAGAGAGCTTGTGTAATCAAGGGTGACACTTGAAGCAACAAGGATTGATCCATTCTCCTTCCTTTACTTGAGCTTGGTTCTAGTTTATGTGCTTTCTTTAATTGCTTTCTTTATTTCTTGCTTTAATTCCTTGCAATTTTATTCATGCTTTGTTTTACTTTTCTTATGGCTTGTAGCTAATTTTCCTACCATGTACTAGCTAACCACTAGCCTTGCCATCTTCACTAACTCATGGGTGATTGCTTTATTTCATCTTGCAAGTTGGATGATCTTCTCTTCTCCGATGGGTAAAACCTCCCGTCATCCAAGTGAGAAAGTAATTAGGTCAACACGCAAGACGAATCCCATGCCGATGGAGTGACAACATGAGGCACGCATTCGCTATCAATGAGTCTAGTAAGTCTTGGCAAGTTAGCAAGGTAAGCTAGTCATGGTTTTCTTCCATCTATTCTTTTACAAGTCTTCTTTCCTTTTCTTGTGAATACCAAATCCCAATCTTGATTTCTTTTCTGACTATTTCCATCATGAACATATCCATCCTTTCTTTAGTTTCTTTTTCATTTGATTCATTAATTTTATTAGCATAGAAGAATTCTCGTTTACATTTCTTCACTACGATTCGTAACGCTTCCATCGCTAGCTCTCCCTGAGAATCGACTCGGTATAGCCTTATGCTATAGCGGAGACAAGAAAGGGTACATAAAATACATTTTTATACTCATAATACGTATACCTTCTTAGTCTTAATTAAAATGGCGCCGTTGCCGGGGAGAGCAACGGATTTTCTTTAAAGTGAAGAACTAAACGAATCTTCTTCTCTGTTGCAGGTACAGGTTGAAGATACAGCAAATCTTGCATTGCAGAAACATATAAGCGGACCTGGGCCTCTGCTCTCGAAAGCAGAGACCAGGATCCCTCAGTTTTGCCGCGGAATCCAGGTTTTTGCCGCGAATCTGCGGCAATTCTGAGTGAACTACTTACAATTTTTCTGCAGGGGCTCTGATTCTGCAAAACACAGCTGCTGATATAATTGAAATCCTGTAATTTTTCACCTATTACCTGCTAATTTAATCAACAGTAAAAAGTTGGTTGAAATTGTTAAAAATTGTTTAGACATTTGCATTCTAGGCACGTGTCTTTTCAATTCTTTACTTTTACTGTTGAAGAGTGCTGGAGGCAAGGTACGTTTCGCATTGCATATAGACTAGGAATCATCTCTTGCTTGATTTTCATGCTTTGAGTGAATCTTAGTGATATTTTTTGTACACTTGCACAATTCAAATTTAAGGGCATAACCCGTAAATAAGATAAGGTGGGGAGTTCATTACCCTTTCCTTAGCCCGAAAATCATTTTCCCAAGCACTCACTAACCCAAGCCTAATTTAATAAAAAAGTAGACGTTGGCCCTAGGGACATCTCGGACTCATTTAGGAGATTATCCTAAGGGGGAAAAGTGTTGGAATTTAACTCTTGCAAAATCAGTGTCTAGGAAAGGGGTTGAGGGCCGAAAGCCTGAAGGTTGCTGGTTACTTAATTAAGGAACGTCTCCGGACGGAAAACCTCCCACCAACCTTACCCTTCCCTAGCTGATTAGCTTGTGGTTAGAGTCTACACTAAACCTCCCGTGGACAGTCTATCAGTTAGGAGTCGTCTAGGTCCTAAGTCTACCCTAACTTAGGTTAGAATTTTTCTTTCTTTTGTTTGTTTGTTTGTTTGTTTGTATTTGATTGTGTGATATGGCTTACAATTACAATTCTTTCCATCCTAATAATAATCCATATTTCACACCATCTCCATATTCGGATAATTCCAACCCGGTGTTTTACAATATGCACCAACCAAATACACCGGGTTGGCCTTATCCGAATCAATATGACCCATACCCCCCATCTAATAACTATAATTTTCATAATAATTTCAACTCTTCACCGAGTAATTGGGGATTCCAGTCCCCCGAATTTAATTATCAACCTCCTTGTCCACCATTTCCACCAAGTCCACAATATTCACAAGATTCATTTCCCGATTCCGCTTCATATACTCCTTTTTCTGAACCATTTGAAGAAAAATCTGAGTTACTAAGGAGTTTAGAAGCCAATTTACAGAGAGCTGAGCAGACACTTCCAGAACCATTTTCCTCTCCAATTCCACAGTATTTTCAAGAGTCTTACTCAGTTCCACCTTTTCCTAATGAACAACCATTTATGAGTAATGATTTCTTGTGTGAGTCCACTCTTCCATCACCACACAGTTTTGACTCACAATTTCATCACCAATTCCAAAACAACACTTCATCTTTTCCACAAAATGATGAACCAATGAATTGTGAAAAGATGCTTGAATTCTTGGCTCAGACTCGAAATACTCGTAATCGTGACGTAGAGTTGATGATTCAAACTCTTCATTCTCATTCTTCTAATGTCACTAACCATTCTGTCCGAGCCAAAGAGTCATGTTGTTTTGGAAATCAAGATTCAATTTCAGCACAACCACCTGAACTTGTCCAAACTTCAGATTCCATTTTGGCAAGTTTTTCATTTCCTAAAATTGAACTTGTCCAAACGTCAAATCCCATTGACATTTTGGCAAGTTTTTCATCTCCTACAAATGAACTTGTCCAAACTTCAGATCCAATTGACATTTTGGCAAGTTTTCCTTTCCCTGAAATTGAACTTGAACATGATTATGATCCTGAACTTTCACCAGATGATTCAACTCTACTTCCTGATTCAATCATGACTTCCATATCCTTACCTGATTTCAATCCATTTCCAAAGTCAGAATTGAATCCAGTACCTATCCATTGTGAAATTGAATCACCAATATTTTATGATGATCACATTGAACTTGGCCAATTCCATACTTCTGAAAATCCCATTGATAAATTGGTAAGTTCACATTTTTCTGAAATTGAATTACATAAGGAATGTGATCTTGAACTCCAATTTAGTGATTCAATCCTCTTTTCTGATTCGATAATGACTCCGGTATCTCTACCTCACATCAATCTTTTTCCAGAGTCAACCTTGGATCCTTGCCCAATTCACAATGAAGTTGAATCACCCATCTTTGAGGATCATATTAAACTTGCCCAATTCTACACTTCTGAAGATAGAATTGACAACTTTTCAAGTTCTCATTTTTGTGGAATTGAACTCAATGAGAAATGTGATTTTGACCCTCAAGTTTGTGATTTAGTTCAAATACCTGAATCATTAATGACTCCTGTTTTGTTACCCAATTTGAGTAACATTTTAGAGTCAGTTTTGATTCCCAACCCTCCTGAACTTGAATCACTAATCTTAGATAGTCACATTTCATCATGGGAAACTGAATGTGGACTTAAGCTTCATTTTCTTGACTTGGACCCAGTTCCTGAATCCATTCCGACTCCTGAACCTTTACTTGACTTCATTCACTTCCCTGAGTCGGTGTTCCTTTCCGAGTCCAAGTCAACCTTTCTATCATTTCATATTCCATTCTGGGATAAGGGTGTTGATAAATTTAACTCAGAAATTATTTTAAAAATTTGGAAATTAGATGGGGGCATGTACATAATAATCTTAAATGCACACATCATTTTTGTGGGTCATATTATTGAAATTTCTGGTGGGTTCCTGAAAACCCAACGACAAGTTGATTGGGCCATGTTCCGTGGACCAATCCGACCACCACCGGAACCACCACCTTAAGGTAATTTTTTGTTTTGTTTTTTTTTTTTTTACTAACTTAGAGTTTTTTTTTTAGATTTTCTTTCTTTTACACTTCTTTTAGAAAATAATTAAAAATAAAAAAAAATAAAAAAAATGAGGAGGGATTTTTATGCTTAAAGGAGTTTCCACACTTTCCAAATTCAAAAATTCCTAGGATTCCTCAAATTCCATCTTTCAAGAATTCCTAAGTTTTAGGTCATTCCAAATTCCTAGGAGTCAAAACTTCCCTTTTCAAAGCTACATATTCCAATGTGGTAAAAATCCTTTTGACCTAGGGATAGAAGTGGAAACCTATTGATTCTTTCCCTCCTATAAAAAGCCCCCCTTCCACATACTTCTCCTTCACATGCGAAAATTTCCTCAGATCTGTAACCTCTTCTCAAAGCGCCGCAATCTTCCACTTTTCCTCTCCTCTAATTTCTCTGCTCTGCCGCAAAATCGCGACTCCAGTCAGGAATCCGCGGCAAAACTGCCACTTCCTGCGCCCAGAAAAGTTCTGCTCCGATCGATTTCCAGTTCTGATAGCTGATCTGGTGCCACATCCTTATTCAGAGTCCCTGAACCACACAACTGAGATCGATTTTATTCCCCCCACGTAATCCGGGGGTGGTTCGAATTCACATCTCTTCCTTTTTACTGCTTTGATTTTGATTCATATTATGGCACCTGCAATTTTTGTTGAGAAGGATTTTGGGCGGATTTTGTGTGATGTGAATGGTTATGGGCATGTATTTTTAGAAAGAATTAGAGCTAGGAATTGGTACACGTTAGTATACGACAACACTGAGACCGATGCATTTTATTATCCCGAACTAGTGACAATGTTTTACACGCATCTTGACCAAGCATCGATTGATACACACATGTACCAGTTCACTGTACACATGCCCACTAGAGACTTGTTTATCACGCTTCCTCTTCTTGAGGAAATCACTTCTGTCCCAATCGTCACACAACACAGCGAGCCTCTCCCTTTGATTGATTATATGACTGTTATGGGAGCTCGTTGTACTGAGCAGGATCGTGGGCTCAAAGCCAGTACTATGTTTAGAAATGTTCATTGCGTTGGACGTTGGATCCAACGCAATATTTTAGGGCTTGACCACACCTCCTCTTTCAACAGACCAGTGTTGCAAATTATACATGATTTAATGACTCGTCAACACTCGGTTTGTTTGAACAAGGTCATCTTCCATGCACTTATTGCTAACTCTTCACGCACACGAGGTGCCAAATACTCTCACCCCATCCTGATTACACGTTTGTGTAGGACTTTCCTACCAGACAGTATTTTTGATTCATTCGATAGAGTATTTGTTGCACCCGAGAGACCTACCAGTGCGTACAATAGTTGTTTGCATGCGGTCTGGACACCTACAGTCCAAGCCGAGGATGTTCCGGTAGAGTCCTCATCTGAGGAGAGTTTTGATGCCGAGGATGAACCTGAATTTTGGAGGCAGGACCCCCCACGTGATACACATGCCTTCATGTCCTCCATCTGGAAGGGCATGAAGAAGATTTTTAGGGGTCAAGTGAGGCTGAGGAAGAAGGTGGAGGAGGAATCATCCAGGTTATCCTCCAGGTTAGATGATATTGAGGCGACGTTGAGGAGGACACAGTCGGCAGGACCCAGTACTACTGCGGGTCCAAAGAGGAGGAGGGAGTGACTTTTTACCTTACCTATTTCATGCATCATTTTTATCTTGCATACATTGAGGACAATGCATGAGATAGGTATGGGGGGGTATGTACTAACATAGGACTTTTTATTTTCTTTATAGGATTTTTATTTTTTAGGATTTTTATTTTCTTTTTAGGTCTTTTATTTTTAGATTTTATCTTTCTTTTAGATTTTCCACTTTCTTTTTAGATTTGACTTTTCTTTAGAAAAATAAAAAAATAATAAATAAAAAAAAAACTTTTTGAAATAAGAGACAAAGTTTAGATATATGCATGAAAAAGAAGAAAGAGAAGAAAAATGTTACCCCAAGGTGATGGTCTCAGTGGTGGTTAGATTGGGCCAAGCATTGATATCGAATCTAATATTGTGGATTATCAAGGAACCCACTTTTTATGACCTCTTTTCTATTTACATATTTATAATCCCCAATATGAATAGGATCATGCATGATCCTATCATGAAAATCATCCTCTTTATAAGACCAATCTTGGAATATCATCTCATAGTTATTATGTCCTATACCTTGGTCTAACAGTAGAAGTGATTTTGTGAAATGGATGACTTGGCTCAAGAATGAAAGGTTCAAGAATAAGTACTAAATCGGAAAAATCAAATTTAGGTTTGAGAGTCGATTTTGGTTTAAGAATTGAGTCCAAATCAAAGAATTGAATTTCACATTCCCATCAATAAATGTGACTATCCAAAATAGGTGATTCAAATTTAAGTTCTATACGTACAAGAAGCAATGTTGGCTCAGGAAATGAGTCCAAATAAGGTAAGGATACCAGACTCAACATAGATTCGAAAATTGGAATTGAATCACAAAGTTGTGGATTGGGGTCAGATTCATATTTAAGTTTAATTTCCTTGAAATGAAAACTTGCCAATTTTCCAAGGTTTGGGATTGGTCAAGTTCAATATGCTGTGGTGGAATTGAATCTTTGTTAAAAAATTCAAGACACCATGATTCTTGGTTCCTATCAATATGGCTAGGGAAAACAGAAATGGTCAAAAATTAGGTAGGGAGAGTTTCCTCATTTTTATTATTAATTATTTTGACCAAATGGTCCATTTTGTTTCTAACCTATTGAAGAAATCATTTTGGGACTGAATATAATCGTTTTCGGACTGAATCACGAATTCTATACTCTTTTCTAAGTCAGTAGTTTTTCTTGTTGTTGTGACTTGAAAAATAGAGTAAGGGTCTTGGATTTGAAATTTTTGATGGGATTGTGAGTCCTTCATGTTTTGAACTTGTCGCTCGAACTCATGCAAGGCTTCTAGAATGTTTTCGTTCAAGGCATCCATCCTCTTTTTGAAATCAGATTTTTCCTCTATAGGTTGTTCTAGAAAAGAGGTATATTGGTAAGGTGTTTCATAGAATGACTCGGGAGAGTTGTATCCCCATTGACTTGGTAAAGAGTAGAGATAATTATTGTTCCAGTCATATTCATAATATTGAGACTGGGGCATATAAGGATTCGGATAAGACCAATCTGACATAATTGGTTAGTTAAAATTATAAAATGTCGGGTTGGTGTTATCCAAAAAAGAGGTCGGGATGTAATATGGATCACTATATGCATTGAAAAAATTATAATTATAATCCATATCAGATATCAAAGTGTCAAAAACAAAAACTAACAAACAAATAAACAAATAAAAAGAAAGAAAAATCTAGCCTAAGTTAGGGTATGCCTTAGACTTAAACGACTCCTAACTGGTTAGACTGTTCACGGGAGATATATTGCAGACTTTAACCACAAGTTAATGACCACGTAGGGGCAAGACCAGTGGGAGGTATTCGTGCCTAAGCAACGGGCCTAATTATGTCAAACCATTATTCTTCGAGGTTTTAGCTCTAAATCCCCAACTTTTGACACCAATTTGACAAAAGTCAAATTTTAATAACTTTCCCCTTAGGTTAGTCTCTTGTTTGAGTCCGAGATATCCTTAGGACCAATGTCTACTCAATTTTAAGTTATAGGTTATTGAGTGAGGAGATGATTTGTTGGCTAGGGAGGGTAATGACTTCCTACCTTATCTTGTTTATGAGATAAGCCCTTAATCATTTTAGTGCAACGTGTACATGTGTATGAAAAGTAACATTGAAACAATATAAATAATTCAAAAATATTTTTATACTACATGCTATGCACATGTACCTTTGCTCAGTACTCTTCAATAGTAATGTAAAATGTAAAAGAAATTAGACAAATGCCCTAATGCAAAGTCTAAACCGTTTTTAGCATTTAACAAACATTAAGTTACTATTGAAATAAAATTAGTGTTTACAGAGTATTAAACAGAAAATATAAACATTGTAGAATATGTATTTTTTTAATTGACCCACCATGAAAAAAATAGAAGTTAGTAGTTCACTCTGTCTGCCGTGCCAACGAGGCTTTTGCTGCGATTTTGCGACAGAACGGAGAGCTTCTGGCTCTGCTTTTAAGAGCAGAGACCCAGCACTTCTTATATGTCCCCACAACTCCTATTTTTTTAAAGCAAACCCTGCACACCAAAACAGAGAAGAAAATTTAACCAATAAAGTAAATTAAAAAGATTTACTTACCGTCTCTCCCCGACAACGACACAAAAATTTAATTGAGGAGAACATGCACACAGAAAAATACAGAGTTTAGAAAAGTTGCAAGATTCTCAATTCTACCATTATAGCAAGTGACTATGTGGTCATGATCCAAAAGGAGGGACTTGCGATGGATGCGTTAGGTAAGTTTCTGATCGAGTTTTAACCTACACAGAAAAGTGATAGTTTAGAAATTGAGAATGAAAGTGTAAGGTCCTCAATACTGCCGATATAGCACGTGGCTATGTGGGTCATGATCCACAAAGAGGGACTAGCGATGAAAGTTTTTAAGTACTTTCTTTTGAGTTTACAAAAACATGTCAGGAATTTCTTCTCAGTTTTTTAAAAAAACAAAAAGGTTAAGTTAGAATATGTGAAGAAGATGATAAAAGAAACGATGGTGACATTGTTGTTGTTGTTTTATTTACAAAAGAAAAGGAAAAACTAAAAAAAGAGGAGAATATTGGTTTTAAAGTTGGATTCTAAACTAAGAATTAAAAGAAAACTAAAAATACTTACTTACCTCTTTAGTGCCCATTTACCTTGGATCCATCGCTACGACTTACCTAGACTTTGAAGGCGATCAAACATGGCGTGTAGGATCTTTCCCGTTCTGATCTACACTATGAATAAAAGGGCAAGCTAAACTAACAAAAGAATGGTTGTTCGTTACCATAGGCCATCAAGGGCACTTGCAATCGCGAAGCAGTCTCGAGGCTATCAGATTCACTTGGATTACAAACATATCAGAAGAAATCAAATAAAAACAAGAGTAAAGAAGAAAAAACTTTTATTCGATTCATATAACAATGAAAGAAAAGACTTACATCAGTGTCACCCTTAGTATAAGTTTGCTCTCATTCCTTCATGAAACTCTCCTCTCCTCTCAGTTACATAACGAAAATGAAAATTATACAAAAAGAAACTTAAAACCTAAGTTACAGACTAAAGAATGGCCTAGCTTCTACTTTCTACTTAGTCGTTCCTTGTGGCCTCAGAAATCTCAGTATTTATTGGCAAAAACCAAAAGGGGGAGAGTGTCTGAAGATGGGGGGAGCGCCTCCAGTAAGCCGCGGAGTCGCGGCTTTTGCCACGGATCCGCGGCCAAAATCTGGCCAAATGGCTAGATCCAGGCGCCGTGGTCCGTTGATGCTTTGATGCTTCCTTAATCCAATTGGATTTTCAATTTATTCTCTGGATTTGGCGATTTATCTCTGTTGACCGTCAAGCTAACTGAATAAATTCAAATAAATCTAAATTTAATCAGTTTCTATTTGGTATTGTCTACTCCGATTTTGCTCTGATCTCCTTAAATCTTCTATCCCGATTCTTGATTTTGAATTAAGCTCATTTAAATCTGAATTTAAGTGGGATTTTGGGCTCGATATCTCTTCTTTTCTCTTGGTAAAGGCCTGCATATAATTTAGACAAAAAATAGGATTAAAAATAGAGTTTATTAAATAATAAATATAAGAAGTGACAATAAATATGCGGTATTGGTGACCGATGACACCCCCACTTATCTTTTGCTCATCCTTGAGCAAAACATCAAGACTAAACCTAAGAAATTATTAGACCACTTTCGCAGGTCACGCGATTGCACTGAGCATGTGCAACGAGTCATTAAACCTTTAGGATACCCCTAGAGGATGAGTTTTGTCTCATGAGGGTTTTCAATGGATTACACCACAAAATTCATAATAAAGGAGAAATAAAGTGTTAGTATTTTGAAAATACATTTTGAAAAGATGACAAAATATTTGAAGTATTATTGTAAAAATTCAAGTAATCTATAAGTTATAGGAAAATTGAACTTTTCATTCCTAAACTTAGTCTCTATTCAAAAACTTATTATCAATCAAGATAAGTAGTCAAAAATGTATTTCTCATCTAGTCTATTATTTTATCTCAAGTTATATGCACCTTTGTGACAATGAAATTTTGACTCGGGGTTTTTCAACTCAAACTCTTATGTCTTATTTTTCATATTTTTAGTGGTATTATCTCTTATTCTATTAGGCTTTCTAATCTGCCCATGTAAGGAGCGTTTAGTCGGTGATTCTTAAACTGGACGGTTTTAGAGTATCAGGTGAGAAAACACTCCAAAACTTAAAGACTCGAGCGAATAAGACCACAAAAATAAGAGTTTATATTTATAACATGGACAGCTTTTAGGTGTGAATACTTATACTTTATGAGGCACAAATACCAACTTAATAAGAGGATTTTTGATATATATATATATACATATATTCTTTTTTTTTGTTTTTTTATAAGACATAAGAATCTCTGTTTTTGAACCCTAAGTGTGTAAGTGTATAAAGCATGCAGATTTCATCAAGGTAAAAATGAAGACTAAATTACTTTTTCAAATTTTCTTCCTGACCCTAGAAATCAAACAAATAATCTTATTTTGATCAAGTATCAGAAATCCTAATTATGATTCTCCTATTCCTTAAAATTAACTCAATTTCTTACAAAAAAAGTCAAAATATTGTTTCTCTTTTCAAAAAGTTTTTAAAAGCAAAGAAAATGTTAATTAAATTAATTAATTTGTTTTTAAATAAAAAAGAAAATATATGTTATGTTAGAACCCTCCCCACGCCTATCTCATGCGTTGTCCTTAATGTATGAATGAATGCATAAATGCATGAAAAAAAGAAAGGGAAGGATAATATTACCTCAAGGTGGTGGCTCTGGTGGTGGTCGGATTGGGCCAAGCTTTGCTGCCCAATCAAGATAATGTGGTGGTTCATGGAACACACTTTTAGAGACCTTTTTTCTATTTACATATTTACAACCCCAATATGAATAAGATCATGCAAGATCCTGTCATGAAATTTATTCCCTTTACATGACCAATCTTGAAAAAAATCATCACAGAGTTATCATGGTCTATACCTATGTCCAACAAAAGAATGTGCATTCGTGGAATGATTAATGTAGGCTCAAGAGTGATAGATTTGGAAACCATTACTAAATCAAAAAAATCAAATCTAGGTTCGAGAGTCGGTATTGGTTCAAGAGTTGAGTCAAAATCACATTTTTTCCCATCAATGAAGTGTGACTATCCAAAAGAGGGGGTTCAATTTCAAAATTTGTGAATACAAGAATCAATGTTGGCTAGGGAAATGGGTCCAACTTGGGTAAGGATACCGGAGTCAACATAGATTCAAAAATTGAAATTGAATCATAAAGTTGTGGGTCAGAGTCACATTCATGTTCAACTTCAATTTCATTGAGATGAAAACTTGCCACTTTGTCAATGGGTTGATATTGGTCAAGTTCAAGATTTTGTTGTGAAATTGAATCTTGGTCAAAGTCTCCAAGACACCATGATTCTTCATTTCTATCAATATGGTTAAGGCAATCAGGAATGGTTAAAAATGTGTTATGTAGAGTTTTCTCATTTTTATCTTTCACTATGTTGATCAAATGACTCATTTGTGCTTCTAACCTATTGATAGATTGAAAAAGATTACTTTCGGACTGAATCAGGTTTTTTCATACTTCTATCAAGTTCATAAGTTCATAGGTATTGCCACGAAAACGCGGCTATGGCCACGTTTCCGCGGCCCTATGGTGGGCCCACAGCGCGTGGCCTCGTATCGCCTTCCAGAGTCTTCTTTCGCCTATAAATACCCCTGCAGAGGCCCGAAACACAAGCAGATTGAAAATAGGCTAGGTTTTCCCTCTTTTAGTGTAGTGTAGGTCTTCTTCTTCTTTCTTTTGTATTTTTATTTCGTTTTTAGGGCTGAGAGATTCAGAGAAAGAAAGAGAGAGATTGATGTAATAGATGGTGACAATCTATGTAAAAGTGTCTCCTTTCTTCTTTATTGTAATCTTCTCCATCTTCTACATGATGCTTAGCTAACTTTTCTTCTCATGGCAAGATAACTACTAACCACTAACCATCTAACCACTTACTTGATAATCCACATGAATCTAGTATGGTGGAGTGGCACAAGATCTGCCTCTTGGCTCTACATGGCCTTGTTCTTACAAGAGCCATTGATGGCTCATTATGATGGATTCTAACATTCTAACATTTCTAACATCTAACCCACTAACTTTCTAACTTGTAAATACTAACTTTATTTCATGCTCACCTCTAACCGGTTTTGATGATCTGATAGTACCTTACAACTTGTTGTGTGGTATGGATGTGTTGTTTAAATGTAGAAGAACAATCTTATGAGCCATGCTTTGTATCGTCTCTTAAAGCCAAGGATTAGTGATGGCCAAGGATCCATGTGAGGCAACTATCACTAAGAGGTTAGCATAGTTAGTGGAGCAATTGGTAGTTAGTAGCTATGAGTTTTCTTTTATCTTATTTTTAAAATCAATTTCAAAACTCTTCTTTTATCTTTTCATCGTTGTTTTCACCATCTTCTTTGTTCACTTTTGTTTTCATTTCTTTACCACAAGCTTCATCTTCTTTTCTATTTTGTTTTCTAAACCACTTCTCTTTCGTTTTTACATCGCCGTTTTATCGCCTTCTCCACCTATCACTTCTGAATTTCTTTTCTTTTCTTTTCTTTTTGTTATTCTTTAACAAAGAAGAATTATTAACAACCGAAGTGAATAAAAACTATTAATACTTCTATCGCCTCCCGTCCCTGTAGATTAACTGTTGAGCCAATGTTATAACGGAAGTATCGAGGGAACATTAGCACATTGATTGGTCACTAATATTGCACATTTATTATCATATTCTCATACTTATTATAGAATAAACTCTGCTTTTCCCTAATTAAATGTTTAATTTATTTGCAGGCCCATTCCTAAAGGAAGTGAAGAGAAATGAGCCCAAAAGCCCATCAAATTCTGAATTAAATCAGAATTAATTCGAACTCAGTAAATCAGGGCAGATCAGGTCGGTTCAGATCGGTTGAAAATTAGTTAAAACAAATCCCTACAAATCGATCGGTTGAAGCCATGGATCAAAGGCCATTTCGTCAAAATCCCAGACTTAAACTACAAATCCAACTGAAGATAAATACAAATCGAGAAGCCTGGGAGCACCACCAACAGGGTGTGGCCACCTGGCCATACCCTGGCCGGGAAAACGCGGCCAAAGTCGCGTTTTCGCAGCTTTGTTAGGGAGTTAGGGGGAGCGTTTGCTCCCCCTATCTTCTCACACCTCTCCCCTTTGGGTTTTTGCCTATAAAAGGCAGGGTTTTCACAGTAAATGGGGACGACCAAGCAGAGAATAGAACTTAAGATAATTTGTAGTTTGTAACTTAGATTTTTAGTTTTCTTTTTATATAATTTTTACTTTTCTTTATGTAACTGAGAGGAGAGACGACTTTCATGGAGGAATGAGAGCAAGCTTGTACTGCAGGTGACACCAGTGTAAGTGATCTCTTCTTTCATTGTTATTTGAATCGAATCAAAGCTTCTTTTTCTTTCTTTACTTTTGTTTTTTTTTACACTCCTCTGATGTGTTGCAATCCAAGAGAATCCGATAGCCTCGAGTCTGCTTAGCCGTTGCAAGTGCCCTTGATGGCCTATGGTGATGAACAACCCTTCTCTTGCTAGTATAATTTGCCCTTTTATTCGTAGTGTAGATCGAGAATGGGAAAGATTCTATACGCCATGCTTGATTGTCTTCAAAGACAAGGTAATTCGTCGCAACGGATCCAAAGTATATGAGCACTGAAGAGGTAAGTAATTTTTAGGTTGTCTTTCTTTTCTTTTATTCTTTAGTTTCAATATCACAATCTCTAACCATTTTTATCACCCTTTTCAATTTCTTTGTATATAATCCATTTTTCATTTTCCCACCTTCTCAATCTATCACTTTCTCCCTAACTCACTTTAACCTAATTTTTCTCTTTTTCTTTTAAAGAACTAAAGAAGAACTTTAACCATACTTTGTATCTTAAAAGAAGACTTACTAAAAAAGCTTCCATCGCTAGTCCCTCCTTGTGTATCACGACCCGCATAGCCACTTGCTATCGCAGTAGAATTGAGTAACTTGCACTATTCATTTTTAGTTCTGAAATTCTGTATTTTGTGTGCAGGTAAAAACTCAATCAAAACTTTGGCGCCGTTGCCGGGGAGGGACGGTAAGTAATTCTCTTTAAAGTTTATATTTTTGGTTAACTTTCTTCTTCTTCTTTTTTTGTACAGGTTTAACAACAAGAAACTCTTGCTGCAGTGGACACATAAGTGGCCTTGGACTCTGCTCAAGAAAGCAGAGCCAAGAAGCCCTCAGATTTGCTACAGTCCTGTGCCAAACTGAGTGAACTACTAGCCTGTATTTTCTGCAGGTTGGCTGAATTGCGTAGTTTAAAAACCTGTAGCATTTATCTCCTTGTTTGACTCACTGTATATATATTTCTAACACAACAGTAAAAAGTTAATTGTAAATGCTAAAAATGATTTAGACTTTGCATTTAGGCACGCGTCTATTTCATTACATTTTCTATTTATTGTTGACGAGTGCTGGAGCAAAGGTACGTGTGCATAGCATCTAGTATAAGAATACTTTTGGATTGTTTACATTGCTTAAGTGTTGCTTTTCTTGTACACTACACTAAATTGATCTAAGGGCTTGTCCTATAAACAAGATAAGGTGGTGAAGTCATTAACCTCCCTTAGCCCACAAACAATCTCCTCACTCACTAACTCAAGCCTAACTAAAAAATGAGTAGACGTTGGCCCTAGGGACATCTCGGACTCAATTAGGAGATTATCCTAAGGGGGAAAGGTGTTGGAATTTGACTCCTGCCAAATCAGTGTTTAGGAAGGGGATTAAGGGCCGAAAGCCCGAAGGTTGTTGGTTTCTTAATTAAGGAGCGTCTTTGACGGATAACCTCCCACCAATCTTGCCCTAACCTGGCTGATTAGCTTGTGGTCAAAGTCTGCATTATACCTCCTATGGATAGTCTAACCAGTTAGGAGTCGTCTAGGTCAAAGGTCTACCCTAACTTAGGTTAGAATTTTTTCTTTTTTGTTTGCTTATTTGTTTTTTTTTCTTTGTTTGTGTTTTATTATGTGATATGACTTATAACAATAATTTTTCCAATTTTAATGGTAATTCATATTACACATCAACCTCTTTTCTGGATATTACCAACCCGGCATATCATAATTTTAACCAACCTAATGTGCCAGATTGGTCTTATTCGAATCATTACATGCCCCAGTCCCAATATTATGAACAAGACTGGAATAATCATCACTACTCTTCACAGAGTCAATGGGGATACAACTCCCCCGAATCATATTGTCAAATACCCTACCAACATCCAGCTTCATATACTCCTCCCGAACAACCATTAGAAGAATCAATTGACTGGGAAAAGAGGATGAAAGCCTTGGATGAGCTTGAGCGACGAATTCAAATTTTAGAAGACTCAAAATCCCGTAAAAATTTTCAAGTCACAGATCCTTACTCTATTTTTCAAGGAGAATATGCCAACTTAGAAAAGAGTATGAAAACCATGATTCAATGTCAAAATGATCCACTCGATATGATAGAAGCAAGAATTAGTAGATTGGAGAACATGCGTAGGAATAAGGAAACTCTCCTGGATTCAATCTTTGACTATTCCTAACACTTCTAGTCATATTGATGAAAACTAAGAATCATGATATCTTGAAGACTTTGACAAAGATTCAGTTTCACCACAAAGCCTTGAACTTGACCAATATCAACCTATTGACGAATTGGCAAGTTTTCATTTTAATGAGATTGAACTTGACCATGAATGTGAACCCAATCCCCAACTTTGTGATTCAGTTTCCATCTTTGAATCTATGTTGACTCTGGTATTCTTACCCAATTTGGACCAATTTTCTGAGCCAACATTTATTCTCGTACCCATATATTTTGAAATTGAATCACCAATTTTGGATAGTCACATTCCATTGATGGGAAAAGAATGTGAATATCAATTCTTAGACTTGGACTCAACGCTTGAACCGAAACTAACTCTCAAACCCCAAGTCGATTTTCCCGAGTTTGTATTGGTTCTTGAACCTATCATTCTTGAGTACAAGTCAACCATTCTACCAAGTCATATTCTTTTGTTAGACATAGGTATAGACCATGATTACTCTGTGATGATTTTCCAGGACTGGTCATGTAAAGGAAGTAAGTTTCACGATAGGATCTTTCATGATCCTATTCATACTGGGGACTGTAAATATGTAAATAGAAAAGAGGTCAATAAAGGTAGGTTCCGTGAACTATCACATTATCTTGATTGAGCAGCAACGTTTGACCCAATCAGACCACCACCGGAACCACCACCTTAAGGTAGTATTTTCCTTCCCTGTCTTCTTTTTCATGCATCTATGCATTAATTCATACATTGAGGACAATGCATGAGATAGGTGTGGGGGAGGGTTCTAACATAACTTAGGTTTTTCTTTTTATTAAATTTTTTTTAACATTTTCTTTACTTTTAAAAACTTTTTGAAAATGGAAACAATATTTTGACATATTTTTTGTAAGAAATTAAGTCAATTTTATGGAATAGGAAAATCAAAATTAGGATTTCTTAAACTTGATCAAAATAAGATTATTTGTTTGATTTTTAGGGTTAGGAAGATAATTTGTCAAAGTAATTTAGTCTTGATCTTTACCTTAATGAAATATGCACACTTAATACACTTACACACTTAGGGTTCAAAAATAAAGATTCTTATGCCTTATATATAAAAAAGAAGAAAAAGAAAAAAAAAATATATCTATGAAAGATGAAGAAATCTAATTATTTATTAGTTAGGTACTTTGGCCTAAGCAAGCCTTAGTATTTATGCGAAAGATGATTAGATAAGTTTGAGAAAAAAAATATATAAAAATTCTCTGATTAAGCTGGGTATTTGTGCCTAATAAAGCATAAGTATTCACGCCTAAAAGGGGTTCAAATAATAAAATCCTTAGTTTTGTGGCCTTATTTGCTCGAGTCCTTAAGTCCTTGGGGTATTTTCTCACCCGGTGCCCTAAGACTGTTTGGTTTGAGAGTCATCGATTAAAGGCTCGTTACATGGGCAGATTAGAAAGCCTAATAGAACTAAGGAATAATACCACAAATATATATATATATATATATATATATATATATATATATATAAATAAGGCATAAGAGTTAGAGTTAATGAACCCTTAGTCAAAATTTACACAGTCACGACGGTGCATATGACTCAGGGTAAAGTAATAGACTAGATGAGAAGTACAATTTGACTGCTTACTTTGATTGATAACAAATTTTTGAATAGAGACTAAGTTTAGGAATGAAAAATTCAGTTTTCCTATAACTTATAGATTACTTAAATCTTATAATTATATTTCAAATATTTTTCTCTTTCAAAATGCTTTTTGAAAATACTAACTCTTTGTTTCTCTTTCTTTATAGATTTTGTAGGTGTAATCCACTAAAAACCTTCACGAGACAAAACTCGTCCTCTAGGAGAAACCTGGAGGTTTAATAGTTTGTTGCACATGTCAGTGCAATCGAGTGACCTGCGAAAGTGGTCTAATAATTCTTAGTATAGTTTAGTTGTTTTGCTCGAGGACGAGTAAAAGATGGTATGGGGGTGTGATTGGTCACTAATATTGCACATTTATTATCATATTCTCATACTTATTATAGAATAAACTCTGCTTTTTCCTAATTAAATATTTAAATTATTTGCAGGCCCATTCCTAAAGGAGAGTGAAAAGAAATGAGTCCAAAAGCCCATCAAATTCTGAATTAAATCAGAATTAATTCGAACTCAGTAAATCAGGGCAGATCAGGTCGGTTCAGATCGGTTGAAAATCAGTTAGAAAAAATCCCTACAAATCAATCGGTTGAAGCCAAGGATCAAAGGCCATTTCGTCAAAATCCCAGACTAAAACTGTAAATCCAGCTGAAGATAAATACAAATCGAGAAGCCGGGGAGCACCACCAACAGGGTGTGGCCACCTGGCCACACCCTGGCCGCGAAAACGCGGCCAAAGCCGCGTTTTCGCGGCTTCGTTAGGGAGTTAGGGGGAGCGTTTGCTCCCCCTATCTTCTCACACCTCTCCCTTCTGGGTTTTTGCCTATAAAAGGCAGGGTTTTCACTGTAAATGGGGACGACCAAGCAGAGAATAGAACTTAGGATAATTTGTAGTTTGTAACTTAGGTTTTTAGTTTTTTTTATGTAATTTTTAATTTTCTTTATGTAACTGAGAGGAGAGACGACTTTTATGGAAGAATGAGAGCAAGCTTGTACTGCAGGTGACACCAGTGTAAGTGATCTCTTCTTTCATTGTTATTTGAATCGAATCAAAGTTTCTTTTTCTTTCTTTACTCTTGTTTTCTTTTACTCTCCTCTGATATGTTGCAATCCAAGAGAATCCGATAGCCTCGAGTCTGCTTAGCCGTTGCAAGTGCCCTTGATGGCCTATGGTGATGAACAACCCTTCTCTTGCTAGTATAGTTTGCCCTTTTATTCGTAGTGTAGATCGAGAATAGGGAAGATCCTATATGCCAAGCTTGATTATCTTCAAAGACAAGGTAAGTCGTCGCAACGGATCCAAGGTATATGAGCACTGAAGACGTAAGTAATTTTTAGGTTGTCTTTCTTCTTTTATTCTTTAGTTTCAATATCACAATCTCCAACCATTTTTATCACCCTTTTCAATTTCTTTGTATATAATCCATTTTTCATTTTCCCACCTTCTCAATTTACCACTTTCTCCCTAACTCACTTTAACCTAATTTTTCTCTTGTTCTTTTAAAGAACTAAAGAAGAGCTTTAACCATACTTTGTATCTTAAAAGAAGACTTACTAAAAAAGCTTCCATCGCTAGTCCTTCCTTGTGGATCACGATCCGCATAGCCACTTGCTATTGCTGTAGAATTGAGTAACTTGCACTTTTCATTCTTAGTTCTGAAATTCTGTATTTTGTGTGCAGGTAAAAACTCAATCACACACATATAATTTCACTGATTTTTACAAAACATACATTTTCAAGTGCTGATTACGCTCCGATCAAATTTTTGGCACAGTTGCCGGCGATGGGAATGGTTTAAACTCACATTTTTGTTAACATGTTCTTCTCTGTTTTGGTGTGCAGGTTAATTTTTGTAGAAACTGAACATTGCAGAAATTTTCTTTTGCTTGCATGTCCCTGCTCTAGAAAGCAGGGACACTGCTTCCATAATTGTGCCGCGGAAATTCAAGAAAAGTCGCGCATATGCGGCATTTGTTCAGCATTTGGACTTCATCTTTCGCAGGATTCTCGCAAGTTGGATATATTGTTGTATTGTTGCTACTATTTTTCTGCTTTGATTTCCTACACACTGTAATAATTAAATAACTAAAATACGGTAATTGGACGCTCTTAATATGTTTTAGACATTTGATTTAGGCACGTGTCAATTTTAATTCCAATCTACTATATTTCGTTCTGTTGTTGTGATCTGAACTGAGGTGTACATATGTCATTTGCATATAGTATAGGACAAACACGTGGGTGAATTATTCACTTTGTGTTATATTCTTGTCTATATTGTACACTTGAATGAATTGGAATTAAGGGCAAAACCCATACAAGATAAGGTGGGAATTTCATCAACCTTCCTTAGCCCAAAAACCACCTCCCCACTCACATAACCCAAGCCCTAATAAAAATTGATAGACTTTGGCCCCTAGCATCTCGGACTCATTAAGAGATTGACCGAGGGTGAAACTTGTTTTGAATCTTACTCTTGTGAAATCGGTGTCTAAGGTTAGGGATTAAGAGGTTACGTCTCGAAGATACCGTGATTTGGCGTAATTAAGGCCCGTTGATACCTCCCACCGTATTTTGCCCTACCTGGCCGATTAGCTTGTGATCGGATTCATACAACAACCTCCCCTGGGTAATCGACCAGTCAGGAGTCGTCTAGGTCTAGGTCAACCTTAGTATAGGCTTGGTTTTGATTTTATTTCTTGTTGTTTGTTTGTTTGCTTTTTATTTTTTATTTGTGATTGTTTGTGAAATGGAATTCAACAACAATAATTTTTTCAATCACAACATGAATCCATATTTCACACCGACCCATTTGATTCGGATAATTCCAACCCGATTTTTTACAATATGAACCAACCAAATACACCAGGTTGGACTTATCCGAATCAATACAACCCACACCCCCAATCTTATGACCATAATTTTCAAAATAATTTCAACTCTTCACAGAGTCAATGGGGATTCACCACCCCCAGTCAAATTTTCCATCACCTTGTCTACAATTTTCACAATTTTCACAGTATTCATTCCCCATTTTTCTTCCTATACTCCTTTTCCAGGGCAACCCATTGAAGAAAAATCTGAGTTAGAAAAGAGTATAGAAGCTGTACAAGCCATGCTTGAGTCCTAACAAAAAGAGCTCAACTCCCAAATTCCACAATATTTCCAAGATTCATACTTATTTTCACCTATTCAAAATGAACAACCATCTGCCCTGAAAACAAGTATGGAGTGCTTTCGTGAGTCTGAGCTTCAATCTCAAAACATGTTGGACTCATAATCTTCACTATCTTTCCAAAACTAAGATTTTTATACTCGCTTTCTGGACTATTCACTTGAAGAAAAATCACATCTAGAAAGGAGTATAGAAATCTTGTAGGAGTCCGCACTACAATTTCAAAAATCTTCTACTCAGTCTATCGATAGGTTGAAAACACAATTGAGTCAATTGGTCAACATTTATAGGAAGAAGAAACTCTCGCTTATGAACCTTTGATCAATCCAGATCTATAATTCTATCGATTTGACCCAGGACTCTTGTTGTTTTGAAAATCAAGATCCCTACACTCCTTTTCTAGAGCATCCACTTGAAGAAACATCATATCTAGAAAAAAGTGTAGAAATCTTGCAGGAGTCCGCACTATAATTTCAAAAATCTTTTGCTCAGTCTATCGATAGGTTGAAAACACAATTGAGTCAATTGGTCAACATTCATAGAAAGAAGAAACTCTCGCTTATCAACCTTTGATCAATCCAGATCTATAATTCTATCGATTTGACCCAGGACTCTTGTTGTTTTGAAAATCAAGATCCCTACACTCCTTTTCTAGAGCATCCACTTGAAGAAACATCATATCTAGAAAAAAGTATAGAAATCTGGCAGGAGTCCGCACTACAATTTCAAAAATCTTTTGCTCAGTCTATCAATAGGTTGAAAACATAATTGAGTCAATTGGTCAATATTTATAGGAATGAGGAAACTCTCTCTTATCAATCTTTGACTAATTCAGATATCTCTAACTCTATTGTGTTGGCCCAGAGGCCTTCCACTCTAGTTTTGATGATGATTAACTCATGTAGTTATGTTTACTAATAATCTTGTGATGTTTAGTTTCAGATCCTTAACCAAGATATTAGTAGGTGATTAGCTTCAATAAAGGAGTTTTGAAGCCTTTCACATGGTGATTCAAGAGCCCGAGCGTCAAAAGTTTATATCTAGCACTCGTTGGAGTCAAGCTCGGTGGATCACGGTTTGGATCGAGTCGACTTGAAGACGGAGTTCATCAAGAAGACTTCGGTACATAGTTTAGTTTATGTTTTAGATCCATGTGTAAAGACTAGATAGTGTGGTATGCTCAAGTTCACAACACACACTTGTTATATTTCATGTTTTGGTTTTCGGTTTTGATTTAACCGATCTTGGTTTTCATGAATAGATAGTATCAAAACAAGTTTACATTATTTTATGTATATTAGATATGTTCTATATACATGTATGCTTCAACTATTTAAACAAACTTGGTTTGATAGTCTATTTCATGAGTTTGAAGTTTTGGTATTTTAACAAAACGTATTTCCGGATTTAAAGTCAAAAATAATGATATATATATCTTTCATGTATATTGGAGTATATCCATATACAACATGCTTCAATGTTGCTTCATATCATGTTTTTGTATTTAGATGAGTTTTGGACAAAACGAATTTTCAATTCAAAAATCTAAGTTTTGTAAAATACGAGATTTAGTTTTCGACAAAATTTCCATAACACAAATATGGTTCAAATTGTTTGAAATATGTGTTGAATTTTTCCACACATGTTTGTATATCAATGTATTATACTAAAACTATTTTTGTGGATTTTTAGAGAATTTTATGAAATTTATTTGGCAAATAAAAACCAAGTTTTCAAACCTGTATTGCATGTTCACAAGAATGTGCACTTGGCCGTGTCAGTTGGCCGGTCGACCGAGCGGTCGACCGACTGAAGGCAACCCACTCTCGGGTTACCCCGGTCGACCGGCGGTCGACCGGCGCTCGGTCGACCAGGCGGTCGACCGATAGGCACAACGGTAAATTTTTTGACCGTTGGCAGGTCAACCGGCCGGTCGACCGAAAGGCCAATCTGGCCTAGTCAGCAGCCAACGGGCAAATCTGTTTTGGGCCTTTATATACCCCATCTCTTGGGTGTTTTGAGAAAGAATTTTTAGAGCAAAAATTTGCATCTTCCAGCAAGTTTTTAAAGAGTTTTTAGTGCTTAAAGATTTGATCTTTATCTTGTTGTTAAAAGGGATGGAAAATCATTTTGTAAAGAAAATTCTTTGGGAATTAGTTTGATCTTCATTTTCAATTCTATCTAGATTTTTTCCTTAGAGTTTTTCTTTGAGATTTTAATTTCAAAACTCTTTGTTTTTCACACTTGAGTTATATCATTCTATCCTATCTATTAAGATCTTTTATTTGTGGGAAAATTGGTTTGTGGTTGAGATAGACCACCTAGTTGTAAACCCTCCTTACTTGTGTTATCCCTCTTGTGTAGAGGTTGATTTTGAAGTGATGATTGGCTCCCTCTAGTGAGAGGTGGAGATTGTGTTTTGCTCCCTCTAGTGTGAGGTGGAGTTAGTGTTGGAATCCCTTAAGTGTGAGGTGATTGATTTGTATTGGCTAAGTGCCTACCCCTCTTGTGTGACGTGGTGTTTGTTGTTGTCTCTAGTGAGAGGTTGTATCGGTTGAGAGAGGAGTTGTATACTCCCGGTTGTAGTTGCCCCAAATCCTCAGTGGAGGTTCCCTGTGTGGGAGTCCTGTGTAGACAAGTTAGTGGATTGAAAATCTTTCTGTGTGAAGGCGGGGATGTAGAGCTGGGTGCTCGAACCTCAAAACAAATCTCGTTGTTTGCGTTTGATCCATTGACTCTTACTCTCTCTATTACTTTGAGCATTGCATCATATTGCCATATATATATATATATATATATATTATATATATATATATATATATATATATATATATATATATATATATATATATATATATATATATATATATATATATATGCTTGTGTTGATTTTGTGTGCCTCACTTGTGTTTAACCACGAGAGCTTCATATAGCACCTCAACTCTTATTCAGAGGAATCAAGAGGAGTTAGTCCAGAGCCCTTCACCGGCAATTCGGCTACACTCGTTGGTTACATTATGTGTGTTGCTATTTAGTTTTTAAATTCCGCATTTTGTTCATTAGATTAGCTGTACACCTATTCATCCCCCCTCTAGGTGTACTTTCAATTTGTATCAGAGCCTACGCTCCTGATATTTGGTTTAACCACCTAGGAGTGTGATCTTGGTTAGCTAATCTAGTTTGCATTTGCACACTTATATTGTTTACACACACTCATGGATTGCGTGTCACCTCCCATGTTTGATGTCTCCAACATTGACATGTGGAAATTTAGGATGTCCATGTACTTGAAAACCCTAGGCTTGCATGTTTTCCTTGCTGCTACCAAGAAATCCTATCTTGGTATTAGCAATCATATAGAGGCCAATACACAAGCCCTTGAGGCACTTAGAAGCACGCTTAATAAAGAATATCTGTGCTTAGTTTCTAACTGTGATTCCGCCTTTGCAGTGTGGAACACGTTGACCTCCTCCAAGTTTCAAATGCCAATCCAAACGGTGGATGAATCTAGTGGAGAATCCGAGCAACAATGCTACATGGTCCAAGGGAATGACTCCCTTGAGGTATATTCGGAATCTCAATTAGATGATGATTGTACTAGTTCTTCTAATCAGTATATTGATGCCAATGCCTTGAATGAAGAACTCTCAATTGTTTGTAAAAAATTATTAGAAAAATATAATCTTTTGAAAAAGAAGAGTTTTGAATTAAAAGAAGAAAATAAGAATTTGTGTTCAAAACTAGATTTGATTTTGCAAGAGAAAGTGGAGATTTTTAATGAAAGGGATTCATTGAAATCTAAACTAGATCTTGCCCTAAAAGAAAAAGAATTTTTGAAAAATAAAAATGATTGTAATGATTTTGAAGAAAAATGAAAAATTGTCTTCAAAAGTTGGCTTTGTTTTAAAAGAAAATGTTTCTTTGAAAAATAAAATAGATTTGATTTCAAAAGATTTAGAAAGTTGCTTAAATGAAAATAAATCTTTAAAAAATGATTTAGGATCACATGTTTGCCATGCTAGTGTAGCTTCACCTAGCTCACCTATTGCATGCACCTCTTCTTCCACAATTGAAAATGATATTTGTATGCTTAAGAAGAGTGTGGATTGTTTGGGCTCCACTTTGAGCCAATGTGCCATGAACCACTCACGTTTGGAATCTATGTTTCGAAAGAAACAAGTTCCATCTTTGCATGCACACCATACACGACGTACACATGCTCCTCACGTACACACTCATAACGCTATGTATGCTCATGTGTACACTTGTACACATTATTGACGTAAGGGCCACCTTGCTAAGTTTTGCTATGATCGTATATATGATTCAAATTTAGCAACTAAATGTGTTTGGGTTAGGAAAAGAACTAACCCCCATGGACCTAAAAGAGTGTAGGTACCAAAGACCACCCCTATTGTATTTGATGTAGGTGTGAGCTCTCGCATGACGTGAGAGCGATGGTGCCTTGAGGTGGATGCGTTCCGAGCTTCAAGAGAACTATTTGGATGCATCACTTTCAAGGGGAGTTTGGTGGGAAAACCACCTTGTTTTGGAGACATGGAGAGTTGCCCTCATGGTTTTGGTAATGATCTCTAACTCCTCATTTATGTTTGCATGTTTTTAGATCATTTTTATAGCATGTCATGTTTTAATGTTCATTATGCCATATGCCATGTTTATTAGATTAGTGATATACATGATTTGTATTTGAGACACCCATGTTTAATATAGACCCATATTTTGTGTTCTCTCTATGTTTTAGCTATCGTGTAAATAATAGATCTAATGCACATGCATTTGTCATAATGATCATGTGAGTTTTGTTTTGATTTCCTTGCTTCATGTTTTGATTACCATGCTTCATGTTTTGATTACATGTTTAGATGTTAGTTTTCATTAAAACTAGGATATATACTTGTACATGTAGTGAGCCACAAATAGACTATTATATGTTTGTACTTGAAAGCTCATTTGTACTCATTAGATGTACTAGTATTGTCTAGTTTTGATGATTCATACATTTGACTTGTATTCCCATTTTTATGCATATTTTTTTCATGTTTATATGTTTAGCTTCATGTATATGACTATTTTGTCAAAACTTAAGATATACATGTATACCCCTTTGAGTCTTTTTGCCTTTCATGCAAACTTTTTATTTTGGACTCAATTCTGTTTAGGGATATGTATATATACTTCCAGTTTAGACTAAACATACATATACCTTGAAGCCTATTTGGTTTTGATGAGTTTCATGTTTTTAAGGAATTTCTTATTAAGCTTGATTGCTTAGTTTTTCATGATAATGTGTTTCATATAACAATCTTGTACACTCACTTTACTTATTGTTTTCTCATGATTTTATTTTTCATGAGTATTATATGGGCTATATAGATTTTGTGTGTTTGATGATCATGTGATCTACATGTTTTTCATGAAGTATATTTTTGTTTTACTCCTTGCTTGAAGGATTTCGTACTAGTTTACAAATTTTTCGTATAACTAGTTCGTATTCTTCATTATGATAGAGTTTTTCAAACATACTATATTTTCAAACCTATTTTTGAAAACCCCTACCCTTCAAAGGGCGGTTGGTTGGGCGACCATGCCTTGTATATTTATTATTGAAAATCCTTTCAAACATGTGCATGAAATGGGTGGTAGGTAATATGAGTTACACTTGATCTTATTATAGTTTCAATTGGTATCATTGGATCTTTTCAATTGGTATCAATATTGACATTCTCTTTGTATACTCATATATGTTTTATTTGTGCTTATTATATCTCTATATCCTTGAGCACAAATTTTTGGTTATGCTAAGCTTATTTTTTTAATGACTATCATGTTTCAATTGATTAGTTTTCAATTGGTATCCTAATACAAGCTTATGCATCATTTTGTTTGGTATTTCATAAAGGGGGAGAAAATTCGTATTTTATCTTTCAATTGGTATTTTGTTTACCTTTGATTTTCACTCCCATACTTTATGATGAAAAATGATTGAAAATTTAATATTGATTTTAATTTGGTATCATATGTTCAAAATAAAAAATACTTACAATTGGTATCAAGATGTTTATTTGTTTACTTTTAATTGGTATCAAGAAAGAATTGGTAATCAAGATTATCTATATATCTTTCATTTTGGTATCAAAATTTTGATTGGTTTTCTTTAAGATTTGTTTTCAATGCCTCATTTACTTTCAATTGGCATTTCTTAAAATTTTTGTTGATGTGTTCACTTTCACTTTCTATTGGTATCATGATGCACTACATTGATATATTTTTTAATTGGTATCTTGTTTGTTTTGATTTCATCCCTTGGAGTATTTTTTTGTTGTTTCGGACAAAAAGGGGAAGATTATTGGTTTTACTTGGACCCTTTGTTGATGATTGACAAAAAGGGGAAGAAGTATTTGAGTTTATATGCATGTTTTTATGTTATGCATGTTTTTATATTGGTATCAAGTATTGGTATCAAGAGTGTTTGTTTCATGTTTTGTTGATATTGGTATCAAGAGTGATGATTACTAGTATCTAGAAACATAGTTTATTTTTTATTAGTTTGTTTTTTATTAGTATCAAGAGCATTATTTATAGAACATGTTTATGAAAAGTAGAAATAATTTATTTTGGTATCAAGAGCTTGTTTTATGCATGTTGATGCATTTCATGTTTGGTATCAAGAGCAAGTTTTTTTATTTGATATCAAAAGCATGTTCATTTCATTGTTTTATGCATGTCTATGCATATTCATATTTAATATTCATTGCATATTTTATTGTTTATTGCTATGCATGAGTTAAGGGGGAGCTTCTTTGAAGCTTAACTTTAATCCATGCATATATAACTCCATGAGTTTTGTCATCATCAAAAAGGGGGAGACTGTTGGCCTAGAGGCCTTCCACTCTAGTTTTGATGATGATTAACTCATGTAGTTATGTTTACTAATAATCTTGTGATGTTTAGTTTCAGATCCTTAACCAAGATATTAGTAGGTGATTAGCTTCAACAAAGAAGTTTTGAAGCCTTTCACATGGTGATTCAAGAGCCCGAGCGTCAAAGTTTATATCTAGCACTCGTTAGAGTCAAGCTCGGTGGATCACGGTTTGGATCGAGTCGACTTGAAGACGGAGTTTGTCAAGAAGACTTCGGTACATAGTTTAGTTTATGTTTTAGATCCATGTGTAAAGATTAGATAGTGTGGTATGCTCAAGTTCACAACACACACACTTGTTATGTTTCATGTTTTGGTTTTCGGTTTTGGTTTAACTGATCTTTGTTTTCATGAATAGATAGTATCAAAACAAGTTTACATGGTTTTATGTATATTAGATATGTTCTATATACATGTATGCTTCAACTATTTAAACAAACTTAGTTTGATAGTCTATTTCATGAGTTTGAAGTTTTGGCATTTTAACAAAACGTATTTTCGGATTTAAAGTCAAAAATAATGATATATATATCTTTCATGTATATTGGAGTATATCCATATACAACATGCTTCAATGTTGTTTCATATCATGTTTTTGTATTTAGATGAGTTTTGGACAAAACGAATTTTCAATTCAAAAATCTAAGTTTTGAAAAATACAAGATTTGGTTTTCGACAAAATTTCCATAACACAAAAATGGTTCAAATTGTTTGAAATATGTGTTGAATTTTTTCACACATGTTTGTATATCAAAGTATTATACTAAAACTATTTTTGTGGATTTTTAGAGAATTTTATGGAATTTATTTGGCAAATAAAAACCTAGTTTTCAAACCTGTATTTAAGGCTGACAGGCTCTGGCGGTCGACCGGACCGGTCGACCGGACTAGGAACCGGTCGACCGGAGCGGTTGATCGGACGTGCACAAGAATGTGCACTTGACCGTGTCAGTTGCCCGGTCGACCGACTGAAGGCAACCCACTCTCGGGTTGCCTCGGTCGACCGGGCGGTCGACCAGTAGGCACAACGGTCAAATTTTTGACAGTTGGCCGGTCGACCAGAAGGCCAATTCTAGCCTAGTCAGCAGCCAACAAGCAAATCTGTTTTGGGCCTTTATATACCCCATCTCTTGGGTGTTTTGAGTAAGAATTTTTAGAGCAAAAATTTACATCTTCCAGCAAGTTTTTAAAGAGTTTTTAGTGCTTAAAGATTTGATCTTTATCTTGTTTTTAAAAGGGTTGGAAAATCATTTTGAAAAGAAAATTCTTTGGGAATTAGTTTGATCTTCATTTTCAATTCTATCTAGAGTTTTCCCCTAGAGTTTTTCTTTGAGTTTTTGATTTCCAAACTCTTTGTTTTCCACACTTGAGCTATATCATTCTATCCTATCTATTAGGATCTTTTATTTGTGGGAAAATTGGTTTGTGGTTGAGATAGACCACCTAGCTGTAAACCCTCCTTACTTGTGTTATCCCTCTTGTGTAGAGGTTGATTTTGGAGTGGTAATTGGCTCCCTCTAGTGAGAGGTGGAGATTGTGTTTTGCTCCCTCTAGTGTGAGGTGGAGTTGGTGTTGGAATCCCTCAAGTGTGAGGTGATTGATTTGTATTGGCTAAGTGCCTACCCCTCTTGTGTGACGTGGTGTTTGTTGTTGCCTCTAGTGAGAGGTTGTATCGGTTGAGAGAGGAGTTGTGTACTCCCGGTTGTAGTTGCCTTAAATCCTCAGTGGAGGTTCCCTGTGTGGGAGTCCTGTGAGGACAAGTTAGTGGATTGGAAATCCTTCTGTGTGAAGGCAGGGATGTAGAGTTGGGTGCTCGAACCTCAAAACAAATCTCATTGTTTGCGTTTGATCCATTGACTCTTACTCTCTCTCTATTACTTTGAGCATTGCATCATATTGCCATATCATATATATATATATATATATATATATATATATATATATATATATGCTTGTGTTGATTGTGTGTGCCTCACTTGTGTTTAACCACGAGAGATTCATATAGCACCTCAACTCTTATTCAGAGGAATCAAGAGGAGTTAGTCCAGTGCCATTCACCGGGAATTCGGCTATACTCGTTGGTTACATTAAGTGTGTTGCTATTTAGTTTTTAAATTTCGTATTTTATTCATTAGATTAGCCGTACACCTATTCACCCCCTCTAGGTGTACTTTCATATTGATCTGACTCAGGACTCTTTTTATTTTGGGAACCAAGATTCAATTTCAGCACACCCATCTGAACTTGACCAAACCTCAAATGTTGAAGATCTCATTGACATTTTGGCAAGTTATCATTTCAGCACATCCATCTGAGCATGAATATGATCCTGAACCTCAACTTGGTAATTCAATTTCACTCCCTGAATCAATAATGACTGAGATATTTTTACCTGATTTCAGGCCCTTTTCCGAGTCAGTATTGGATCCTGTGCCAGTCCATTGTGAAATTGAATCAGCAATCTTTTATGATCAACAATTGAACTTGACCAATTTCATACTTTTAAAAGTCTCATTGACAAATTGACAAGTTCTCATTTTTATGAGATTGAATTCAGACAAGAATGGGGCTTCAATCCTCAAATTTGTTATCCAATTCAAATTCCTTAATCAATAATGACTCCTGTTTTGCTACCCGATTTGAGCAACATTTTAGAGTCAGTTTTGATTCCCATACCTGTCATTCTTGAACTTGAATCACCAATCTTAGAAAGTCACATTCCGTTGTGGGAAAATGAATGTGGACTTGAGTTTCAACTTCTTGATTTGGACCCACTTTTTGAACCAATTTTGACTCCAGAACCTTTACTTGATTTTAGTTACTTCCCTGAGTCAGTATTAGTTCATGTACTTTCTAAGTTCAAATCAATCATTCCATCTTTTCACACTCTATTTTAGAACAAGGATGTTGATAAAATTGACTCTGAAATTATTTTTAAATTTGAAAATTAGATGGGGTAAAATTCATAATAAAAATCATCCATGTTTACATCATAATAATGGATTGTATTATAGAAGTTTCTGGTGGGTTCCTCCGAATTCCACATAAATTAGATTGGGCCGCATTTTTGGACCAATCAAACCACCACCTTGAGGTGATTTTTCCTTCCCTCTCTATTTGTTTCATGCATACATATATTCACGATGCATTGAGAACAATGCATGAAATAAGTGTGGGGGAGAGTTTACTAACATAGAGTTTTTAGATTTTCTTTCTTTTCACTTCTTTTAGGATACTTTTTCTTCCCTTTTGTATAAGATTTTTCTCTTTCTTTAAAAACTTTTTGAAATAAGAGATAAAATTTTGATCTATTTTTAAGAAAATTAAGATGGTCTTAGAAATTAAGAAAGCCTTAAATTATTACATCTTAAACCTAGTCAAAATAATGAATCTTGTTTAAGATTATAGGTTAAGTAAGATAAATTGGAGAGATAATTTTATCTTGAATTTTTTCCTTAGATAGTATGCACTTCACACTTACACATTTTTGGGATAGAAACAAAGACCTAAAATGCCTTAAAGCAAAAAAAATTAAAAGAAAAAAAATAAATATGGTATAAATGAATAAAAAAAATTACTTATTAAGCTGGATAACTATGCCTCAAGAAGTATGATTATTCACACTTAACGGTGGTCATAAGAAACAAATGATCCCTCTTAGTTTTGTGGCCTTATTTTCTTGAGTCCTTAAAACTGAGGGATGTTTTCTCATCTGGTGCCCTAAGACCGTCTGGTCTGGGAGTCATCGGTTAAAGGCTCACTACCCGGGTGAACTACAAAGCCTAAGAAAACTATGGGAAGAAAAAAAATATATATAGAAATAAATGGCTTTATGGTTGGAGTTGAAATCCCAGAAATCTTCACTATCACAAAGTGCATATTATCTAGGTTTTATGAAGGATAAAATATTCAATCCAATTTTGAATTCTTACCTTAATTGATGACAAGATCTTGCATATAGATTAGGTTTAAGGAAAAATAATTTTTGGTGGACTTACGATCTTAGATCGCTTATATTTTTGCAAAAAAATATTTCATAAACTTGTCTCTCTTTCAAACTATGTTTTCAAAATACTAACATTAGTCTTCTTTCTTTAAGGATTTTGTGGGTGCAATCCACTGAAAAACCCTCAGGAGACAAAACTCCTCCTCTAGGGGTAACTTAGAGGTTTAACGGCTTATTATACACGCTCAGTGCAATCGCGTCACCTGCGAAAGTGGTGTAATAATATTTATAGTATAGTTTTTCTTTCTTGTTTTGCTCGGGACGAGCAAAAAGATAAGTGTGGGGGTGTGATTAGTCTACAGTTCCGCATTATTATATCACATTTTCTACTGATTTATGTATAAAATTGGTATAAACCGTGTTTTGATCTCTCTTGCAGATAATCAAGAGAAGGAGGGCAAAAGGGTAATAAGAGCTTAATTAAACCCATTTTCGGGTAATTAAATCCGCATTTCTTGGAGGCCGAGTAAAGGGGTTTCTAGAAGATGCATTGAACCTAGACCCTTGCGGGTGTCTGACGCAAATCTGGACAAAATTAACCGAATATCAGCATATCTAGAAGGTCCCCGAAGCTCCACGAACCTACGAACCAAAACCAGGGACTGATTAGTCTCTAATTTTACATAAATTTCATCACATTCTCATATTTATTTGGTATAAAATTCTGCTAATAAAGTTTTGCTTGCTTGATCCTAGGTCCATGGTGTGCAAATGAAGAAGAAGACCTTAATCACCATTTAATGGGTGATTAAAGGCCTACCAAGTAGCCATTGACTTTAAGGAGGCAATTTTGTCAGTCTAGGGCATCATTTCAGCAAACCACCAGACCAACCTGACAGGAGACAAACTGGGCGACGCGCTGCCCGAAGCCAAGCGCGCGCCGCCCTGGCAGGGCTGCGGAAACGCGGCATAGGCCACGTTTCCGCGGCCCTTTGGCCGCGCGCACCTGGGCTTCGGGCCACGGGTCACCCTCCTGGCCCCTTTTCCCCTGGTGCCTATAAATACCCCCCTGGGGTCTGAAGAAAGGAGATATCCAGAGAAGAAAGTTGTATTTTGTTGCTTTGTTAGGAGTTGTAGCTGTTTTAGTTTTCTTCTTCTTCTAGTTTTAGTTTTAGCCATTAGAGTGAAAGAGAGAGTGTGTGTACAAGTTGTATTTGAAGGTGACAAGCTAATACAAGTAACTACTTCTCTTTCTTCTTTTCATTTACTTGTCTTTGCCATTTACTTTTACTTCCTTGTTGTAGTGTAACTTCTTTCCTATTCACTTCTTTTCTTTTACTTTCTTGTAGTGTAACTCCCCTTTCCCTTTACCCCTTTTCTTTTGTTGCTTCTTTTACTACCATGTCTAACTAACTCTTCCATAGCATGGCTAACTAACTACTAACCCACTAATCTCTAACTCTTGATTGATAACCCAAATGAGTCAATAGTGTCAAACAAGCCTTGTGCAAACGAGAGCTATGACATCTTAAGACGAGGGTTCTAACTTTAACTTACTTGCAAGTATTTACTTTCTTATATTTCATGCTTAATGGGTTTTTGATGATCTATGGGTTGTGTGCTTTACTTGTTGATGTAAGTTAGAGATTTTCCTTTTAACTTTGCCGATACCATTAGTGCACTTGTGTCTTCCCTTATTCTCGCTTTCTATTGGATCTTGATAAGGGAATGTCCAAGTTTTTACCGTGTAAAGCTAAGTTAAAGGAAGGACTTTCATTCGTTCCCAACGTGAATAGTTCCTATGCATAAAGATTTTACTTGCCTATGATCCATTGTAAGGTGACATCTTCAAGAAGTTAGGGATTAGTGGGAGCAATTAGTAGAAAGTTAGCCATGCGCTTTACCATTAAGAAAAATCTAACTTTACAAACCACCAAATTATTTTCAAACAATTCTTGAAACCAACTTGTTTTCATTTTTCAATTCTTTATTTAAGACAAAGAACTTTCTCTTTTCTTGAACAAAGAAGCCGCATCAAGCTTCCATCGCTCTCCCTCCTTGTGGATACGACCCGTATAGCCACTTCGCTACTACGAAGAATCGCTAAAGCAGTAACATCGACCCACACTCTATTACTTATTCTTGTATTTGCTTTTTGCCGATCAAATTTTGGCGCTGTTGCCGGGAGGGAACGGCTTTATTGTTCAATACTAAAGATTTTTCTTTGTTCTTGTGTGTAGGAGAAGTACCAAGGAGCTCACTTTCACGGGAAGCAAAAGTGGTGGCCAAAGACGTTGCACGAGAATTCATTTGCCCTCGGAAAAAAATCGTGTAAAAGCGAGTCTTTCCGATTGAAGTACTAACAAACTCGTTTGCAGGGTTGCCGAAAGCAGCTAAAAAAAATTGCTTTTAAAATTTTTAGTTCCATTGAATGCTTCACCCTATACATGTGTAAATAAACTCAACAGAAATTCACATGTTGCTTAATTGAAATTTGGATTAGACTTTTGCATTTAGGGCACGTGTCTATTTCAATTCATTTCAATTTCTGTTGAAGAGTGCTGGAGAAAAGATACGTGTGCATTCATATAGAATAGAACCAACATTTTGGAGTGATTTATCGCTTTGAGTGTTACCTTGCTGTGAATAAACTGTACACTTGCACAATTGACTTTAAGGGCAAAAACCCAAATAAACAAGATAAGGTGGGAATTTCGTCACCCTTCCTTAGGCCAAAAAATCATCTCCAAGTGCACTCACACTTTCCCAAGCCTTAACTAAAAATCAATAGACGTTGGCCCTAGGGACATCTCGGACTCACAAGAGATTAACCGAGGTTGGAAATTGTAAGAACTATACTCCTGCAAAATCGGTATCTAAAGAAAGTGGATTGAGAGGCAAAGCCTCGAAAGCTCCGTGGTTTGGCGTAATTAGGCCCGTGGCTCACGCCCGGATACCTCCCCCCGAGCTTTGCCCTTTCCTAACCGTTTAGCTTGTAGTGGAGTTCCTGCAACAACCTCCCCCAGAGAATCGACCAGTTAGGAGTCGTCTAGGTCCAGGTACCATAGACTAAGGCTTGTGGTTGTTTTTCTTTCTTTTATTTGTTTATTTTATCTTTTAGTTTGTTTGTTGTTTTTACGTTATTTGTGGTGTGCTGTATGCAAGAGTGGGTGAGAGATCCTGTATCTTTCAGATTAACCAGAAACACTTCTCTACCCTTGCATCCAGAGCCGGTGATGGCGTCACTTCAGAACAGATTTTACCCGATCAGAACCTTATTACCATCTTGTATAAAACTGCCAGAGGTAAATGGAAATAATTTTGAATTAAAGCCTCAATTCATCAACACTCTCCCAAAGTTTCATGGTTTAGAATCAGAGGACGCATACTTCTTTGTTAGGAAATTTGAAGAAGTGTGCCTCATGATGCGTATACCCCAGGTAGGAACCCCAGGTAGGAGACGATGTCGTTAGGTTACGTTTCATTCCCTTTTCCCTAAAGGACCTAGCGAAGAAATGGTTGTACAGTTTGGTGGTAGATTCTGTCACGACGTGGGATGATTTCGTCAAGGCCTTCTTGAAAAAAATTCTACCCAATTCACAAAACTGCCATCATTAGGAAGAATATCATGCAGTTTAGGCAAGAACCGAGCGAACCATTTTGGAGATACTTTGAGCGATTCAAAGATCTCCTATCTCAGTGCCCTCACCATGGTGTGGAGAAATGGCGTTAGTGTCAGATTCTCTACGATAGTTTAGATTATCAAACGAAAACCCTTTAGAAACCATGTGTCAGGGAGGGTTCTTGCAGAAGGATGAGAATCAGAGTTGGGATTTATTTGAAGATTTAGCTGAGAAAACCCTGCAATGGGAGCCAGCCTCAGAAAAACCTAAGAATTCACAATCTATAGCTTCAAGAGGAGGGCTCCTATCTCTAGAATCATCGATAACTACAGAAGCTAAGATTGCAACCCTAATGAGGAGGATAGAGGCTTTAGAGACGAAAGAGCCAGCCAATGTCAACCAAATCAACCCACCACCAATTCACAATCCGGGTTGTTCATACAATCAGGCACCAAACCATGTCTTTGAAGAGTGCCCTGTTTTTCATGCACAGTAAGTGCCACCGGAACACCTGAACGCGGCTTACTCATGGCCGCCGTACAACCCCTACTCACAAACATACAATCCAGGTTGGAGGAATCACCCTAATTTCTCCTGGGCCTAGAACAATCCTCCTAGGTCTAATTTCTCCAACAATTTCACCATCTGAATCCTCCACCAAATTTCCCTAGTCAAGCTCCATCTTCCTCCTCTCAAAGTTCACAAATGGAAAAGAAATTCAGCAAATTAGAGGAGAGCATGGAAGCTTTCATGAAGTCCCAAGCCGCTTTTATGCAAAACCAGGGACAAACGCTGAACAACCATTCACAGGCGATATCGAGATTAGAAATGCAGATGAGCCAATTAGCTAGCTCCCTAAGTGAAATACAAAAGGGTACTTTACCTAGTCAGCCGCTAGTTAACCAAAAAACCTTCAATCAAACATATGAAATTCAGGATCCATCGATCAACCAGTGCAATGCTGTTCACACACTTCGATCTGAAAAGAAGGTAGACAACCAGGTTTACCAACAGAAAAGTCCAGTTCATCCTGATCCTACTCCAACCTCCACATCTGGTAGTTCCTCCCAAACTGCTCCTCAAACATCTGACGAGGACAAAGCTGCCGAACAAGTTCATAAGCCTGTAGCACCCTTTCTCAATAGGCTTAGGAATAACAATAAGAATATGCACATGGAGAAAATGCTAGAGATGTTCAACCAGGTCAAATTGAATGTGCCACTTCTTGATACTATCTAACAAGTCCCAGTTCTTAAGGATATGTGTACGAAGAAGAGAAAGACCATTGTGTCCAAGAAAGTGTTCTTGTCAACTAATATAAGCGAAATTCTGTCTTGTCCCATTGCGGTGAAATACAAGGATCCCGGATGTCCCACCATTTCCTGCACCATAGAACAGACCAAAATTAGTAGAGCACTTCTTGACCTGGGAGCAAGTATCAACTTGCTACCTCTCTCAGTATACCAGCAACTTGGGTTGGGCGAGCTAAGCCCAACTCGAGTCACCATTCAGATAGCTGACCGATCTGTGAAGATCCCGAAGGGAGAAATCACAGACGTCCTTATCCGAGTCGGGGATTTCATCTACTCCGTTGACTTCATTGTGCTTGAGACCCAACCTGTGTCTAATCTAAGGTCTCAAACTCCAGTCATCTTAGGGCGCACATTCCTTGCTACAGCCAATGCCATAATCAGCTGTAGGAACGGGTCCATGCGATTGACCATTGGAGACATGACGAAGGAAGTCAATGTCTTTAATCTTGGAAGACAACCTAGGGATGTTAATGATCAGACATTTGAGGTCAATTCTATTGAAAATCTGAACAGTGAGCATGAGGAAAACATGGAGATAGAAACGGAGGCAGAATTTGATCTGGAGACTGAGGATTTTTATCTAGACCAGATCGTAGATTCAATAGTGGATTGGACATCAAGCTCAAATGTACCTCATCATAGGATTGAAAGCACGGAGATTGCCTCCAATGAAGCAATACCTTCCCTAGAGCTAAAAGCCTTACCTGAACACCTCAAGTACGCCTACCTGGACAGAAAGGACACCTTACCAGTCATCATAGCATCCCACCTGACTGAGCAACAAGAGGACAGCTTAATGTCTATTCTGAAAAGACATAGGGAAACTATTGGATGGACGATGAAGGACATCAAAGGGATAAGTCCAGCCATTGTGCAACATAGAATCTATTTGACCGATAAAGCAACCCCCAGGAGGGACCCTCAACGCAGGCTGAACCCACTCATGAAAGAGGCAGTTAAAGTGAAAATTCTGAAACTATTAGATAATGGGATCATTTATCCCATTTCTGATAGCCAATGGGTTAGCCCTGTTCATGCGGTCCCAAAGAAAGCTGGCGTTACGGTGGTTGAAAATGAGCAAAAAGAGTTGATACAGACAAGACTGTCTACCAAGGTTCGTGTCTGTATTGACTATAGAAAGTTGAATGCCGCCACCCGTAAAGACCACTTCCCGCTACCCTTCATCAACCAAATGCTAGAATGATTCGCTGAACATGAGTACTATTGCTTCCAAGATGGATACTCGGGATACAATCAAATCCCCATTGCTGCAGAAGACCAGGAAAAGACCACGTTCACCTGCCCGTTCGGAACCTTCGCTTATCGACGAATGCCCTTTGAATTGTGCAATGCTCCTGCAACATTCCAACGGTGCATGCTCAGTTTGTTCTCCGACATGGTAGAACGTTTTCTGGAGATTTTCATGGATGACTTCTCCATCTACGGAGATTCATTTAATCAGTGTCTTCATTACCTAGAGTTAGTAACTCTAAATTGGGAGAAATGTCACTTCATGGTGAGACAGGGGATTGTCTTGGGCCATAAAATTTTTAGGAGGCATTGAAGTGGACAGGGCTAAAGTAGAAGTGATTGCTAAGCTTCCACCACCCAAAAGCATCAAGGATATTAGATCCTTTCTTGGGCATGTTGGGTTCTACCAACGGTTCATTAAGGATTTTAGGAAATCGCTAGGCCCTTAACCAACCTGCTCGCTAAGGATGTGCCCTTTGATTTTAACGATGAATGTTTCAAGTCATGGGGGAAGCTTAAGCAAGAGCTTATTTTTGCGCCTATTATTTCTGCTCCTAATTAGGCCCAACAGTTTGAAATCATGTGCGATGCCTCTGATTTTGCTATTGGCGCTGTTCTAGGACAGCGCATCGACAATAGGCAACACGTGATTTATTACTCGAGTAGGACCTTGAATGATGCCCAACAGAATTATACAACAATTGAGAAGGAATTCTTGGTCGTTGTCTTTGCATTAGAGAAGTTTCGGCCATACTTGTTAGGCTCAAAGATGGTGATTTCCACAGACCACTCAGCATTTAAATACCTCATGACCAAGAAGGAAGCTAAGGCCCGATTGATTCGGTGGATCCTTTTACTTCAAGAATTTGACTTGAAAATCTAGGATAAACGAGGTATAGAAAATGTGGTCGCTGATCATCTCTCACGAATTCTGAGCGCACCGATCATACAAGCTTCGATCAACGAGGATTTCCCAGACGAGCACATCCTGGCCATTCTTAAGAAACCCTGGTATGCGGACATTGTTAATTACCTGGCCACTGGACAATTACCCGCTGACTGGATGAAGCAAGACCAACATCCCTTATTTGCCCAAGTACGGTACTTCTTCTGGGAAGAGCTGTATCTTTTTAAGTATTGTCCCGACCAGATTATTCGACGATGCATACCAGAGGAGGAACAGAGGAGTGTGCTCAGATTTTGCCATGACCTTGTATGCGGAGGACACTCCGGTCCCCGCAAGACTGCAGAGAAGGTTCTACAAAGTGGGTTTTACTGGCCCACTTTGTTCAAAGACTCATACCATTTTTGCAAGTCATGCGCAAATTGTCAGAAAATTGGGAAAATTTCAAGAAGAGACATGATACCCCTAAACCCGATCCTGGAAGTTGAAATTTTTGATGTTTGGGGTATTGACTTCATGGGACTATTCCCTAATTCCTTCGGGAACCAGTTCATTTTGGCCGCTGTAGACTATGTCTCTAAATGGGTAGAAGCTATGCCAACAAAGACGAATGACAACAAAGTGGTTGTCAATTTCTCAAAGAGAACATCTTCTCCCGATTTGGCACCCCCAGAGCGATAATTAGTGATAATGGATCGCATTTCAGTAATTGAGGTTTTGAAGCTCTGATATGAAAATATTCCATCAATCACAAGTTATCTACTCCGTATCATCCCCAGACAAATGGACAGGTCGAAGTCACCAATTGACAGATCAAGCTCATTTAGAAAAGACTGTCGGACAGAACCGAAAGGAATGGTCGATCAAACTTAATCATGCATTGTGGGCTTACCATACTGCTTTTAAGACAATTCTGGGGATGTCTCCTTATCGAATCGTATTTGAAAAAGCCTGTCATCTACCAGTTGAGTTAGAACACCGTGACCTATGGGCCATTAAGCAACTCAATTTTGATCTGACCAAGGCCGGTGAGCTAAGGAGACTGTAGATTTCAGAATTAGAGGAGATACAGAATGAGGCCTATGAGAATGCTCGGATCACCAAAAGCAGGACTAAACTTTTTCATGACTAGATCATAACCCGAAAAAACTTTGCCCCGGGAGACAAGGTTCTGCTGTACAACTCAAGGCTTCATAATTTCGCGGGGAAGCTGAAGACTCTTGGTCTGGACCGTTCATCGTGCGCACCGTTTTTTCACACGGTGCTATGATTATTATAGATGCTCAGAACACAGAATTCACAGTGAATGGGCAAAGACTGAAGCCCTTCTTGACCACTGAGCCTATGACTCCGGATGATAGTGTGCTGACTCTTTTTGCCCCGTCATACACCTAACCACAACAACTAAAATAAATAAAAAAATAACAAAATAATAATAATAATAATAAGAATATTTCTTTATATGCTTACCCTTTCTATATTTTTTTGACATTTCTTTAGCCTATTCGCACTTGGCCGACCTGAGTCAACGAAGACGGTGACATCATTTCTTCACCCTGTTTATTGCATTCGCATTTACATATACATTCATTGAGGACAATGCATTAGATAGGTGTGGGGGGGGGTGCTAACACTTTTTCTTTTTCCTTTTATTCTTTTTATTTTTCAAAAAAAAAATCTCCAGATTGAAACGAAATTTCATACTCTTTATAAAAATACCAAAAGATTGTGAGAATTAAGGGAATCTTATTAATGAATTTTTATTTTTACCTAAATAAATAAGAAAGATTAGTTTGACTAAGAATTGGGAGGGATAAGGAAAATAACTCATATATTTTATTTAGCCTTAGTAGAATATGCATAAACCACACACACATGCTTGGGATTTAGAGACACAACTTTCAATAAAAAAAATGTTGGATAATTGTGCCTCAAGAAGCATGATTACTCACGTCAAAAAAAATAAATCAATATATAATATATAAGTAAATCTTGATTTCGTGGCCCACTCTACTTGCATATTTGACCCGAGGGGTGTTTTTCCACCTGGTGCCCTAAAACCATCTGGTTTGAGAGTCATCGGTTTGATATGTGTTACATTAGTGAAGTAGAAAGCCTAATGAAACTAAAAATAATAAATATATATTAATAAAATTAAATGATATTCAAAGTTGAGTTGAAAAATCACAGGCACATCACACTTACACATTATGCATATCTATCTAAAGCAAAATAACAGAATGAGTTAGAAGTACAAGATCCTTTCTAAATTTAACCATAGTTTCTTCTTGTATGAAGGCTAAATTATTGGAGGACTTATGAGGGTTAAACCTAATTCTTACATCATTCGGTCATTTTTACTTAGATGATTGAAAGTTTTTTTTATGACAGAATTTTTGCTAACAACTAACTACATTCCTTTACTTACTGGATTTTATGGGTGCAATCCGCTGAAAACCCTCAGGAGAAAATACTCCTCCTCTAAGGGAAACCTAGAGGTTTAAAGACTTGTTGCACATGCTCAGTGCAATCGCGTCACCTGCGAAAGTGGTGTAATAATTTTCTTATTTTTGTTTTGCTCTGGACGATCAAAAAGATAAGTGTGGGGGTGTGATTAGTCTCTAATTTTGCATAATTTTCATCACATTCTCATATTTATTTGGTATAAAATTCTGCTAATAAAGCTTTGCTTGCTTGATCCTAGGTCCATGGTGTGCAAATAAAGAAGAAGACCTTAATCACCATTTAATGGGTGATTAAAGGCCTACCAAGTAGCCATTGACATTAGGGAGGCGATTTTATCAGTCCAGGGCATTATATCAGCAAACTAGCAGACCAACCTGACAGGGGACAAACTGGACGACGCGCTGCCCGAAGCCACGCGCGCGCCGCCCTAGCAGGGCCGCGGAAATGCGGCCTGGGCCGCGTTTTCGTGAGCCCAAAGGCACGTTTCCGCGGCCCTTTGGGCTCGCGCGCGCCTGCGCTTTGGGCCACGGGTCAGCCCCTGGCCCCCTTTCCCCTTGAGCCTATAAATACCCCCCTGAGGTCTGAAGAAAGGAGATATCCAGAGAAGAAAGTTGTATTTTGTTACATTGTTAGGAGTTGTAGTTGTTTTAGTTTTCTTCTTCTTCTAGTATTAGTTTAGCCATTAGAGTGAAAGAGAGAGTGTGTGTACAAGTTGTATTTGAAGGTGACAAGCTAATGCAAGTAACTACTTCTCTTTCTTATTTCCATTTACTTGTTTTGCCATTTACTTTTACTTTCTTATTGTAGTGTAACTTTCTTCCTCTTCACTTCTTTTCTTTTACTTTCTTGTAGTGTAACTCCCTTTCCCTTTACCCCTTTTCTTTTGTTGCTTCTTTTACTACCATGTCTAACTAACTCTTCCATAGCATCGCTAACTAACTACTAACCCACTAATCTCTAACTCTTGATTGATAACCCAAATGAGTCAATAGTGTCAAACAAGCCTTGTGCAAACGAGAGCTATGGCATCTTAAGATGAGGGTTCTAACTCTAATTTACCTACAAGTATTTACTTTCTTTTATTTCATGCTTAGTGGGTTTTTGATGATCTATGGGTTGTGCTTGACTTGTTGTCGTAAGTTAGAGATTTTTCTTTTAACTTTTCCGATACCATTAGTGCAATTGTGTCTTCTCTTATTCTCGCCTTCTATTGGATCTTGATAAGGGAATGTCCAAGTTTTTGTCGTGTAAAGCTAAGTTAAAGGAAGGACTTTCATTCGTTCCCAACGTGAATAGTCTTGATGCATAAAGATTTTACTTGCCTATGATCCATTGTGAGGCGACATCTTCAAGAAATTAGGGATTAGTAGGAGCAATTAGTGGAAAGTTAGCCATGCGCTTTTACCATTAAGAAAATCTAACTTTACAAACTATCAAATCATTTTCAAATAATTCTTGAAACTAACTTGTTTTCATTTTTCAATTCTTTATTTAAGACAAAGAACTTTCTCTTTTCTTGAACAAAGAAGCTGCATCAAGCTTCCATCGCTCTCCCTCCTTGTGGATACGACCCGTATAGCCACTTCGCTACTACGGAAGAATCGCAAAAGCAGTAACATCGACCCACACTCTTTTTACTTATTCTTGTACTTGCTTTTTGCCGATCAGGGACCTAGGTCCCTGGTATTGCCGTGGAACGCGGCTATGGTCGCGTTTTCGCGGCCCCATGGTGGGCCCATGACGCGTAGCCTCGTGTCGCCTTCCAGAGTCTTCTTTCGCCTATAAATACCCCTGCAGAGGCCCGAGACGCAAGCAGATTGAAAATAGGTTAGGTTTTCCCTTTTTTAGTGTAGTGTAGTGTAGGTCTTCTTCTTCTTTCTTTTGTATTTTTATTTCATTTTTAGATCATGTATTAGGGCTGAGAGATTCAGAGAGAGAAAAAGAGAGATTGATGTAATAGATGGTGACAATCTATGTAAAGGTGTCTCTTTTCTTCTTTATTGTAATCTTCTCCATCTTCTACATGATGCTTAGCTAACTTTTCTTCTCATGCAATCAACTACTAACCACTAACCATCTAACCACTTACTTGATAATCCACATGAACAACTAACCATCTAATCACTTACTTGATAATCCACATGAATTTAGTAGCCTCTACAAGGCCTTGTTCTTGCAGGAATCATTGATGGATCATGATGATGGATTCTAACATTCTAACATTTCTAATATCTAACCCACTAACTTACTAACTCGCAAATGCTAACTTTATTTCATGCTCACCTCTAACCGGTTTTGATGATCTAATAGTAGCTTGCAATTGTTGTGTGGTATGGATGTGTTGTTTGAATGTAGAAGAACAATCTTATGAGGCATTCTTTGTATCGTCTCTTGAAGCCAAGGATTAGTGATGGCCAAGGATCCATGTGAGGCAACTATCACTAAGAGATCAGCATGGTTAGTGGAGCAATTGGTAGTTAGTAGCCATGAGCTTTCTTTTATCTTGTTTTAAAAATTAATTTCAAAACTCTTCTTTTATCTTTTCATCGTTGTTTTTACCATCTTCTTTCTTCACCTTTGTTTTCATTTTCTTTACCACAGCTTCATCTTCTTTTCTATTTTGTTTTCCAAACCACTTTCTTTCGTTTTTACATCGCCGTTTTATCGCCTTCTCCACCTATCACTTCTGGATTTCTTTTCTTTTCTTTTCTTTTTCTAATTCTTTAACAAAGAAGAATTGTTAACAACCGACGTGAATAAAAACTGTTAATGCTTCTATCGCCTTCTGCCCCGTGGATTAGACCCGTTGAGCCAATGCTATAACTAAAGTATCGAGGGAACTTTAGCACACATATAATTTCACTGATTTTACAAAACATACATTTTCAAGTGTTGGTTCCTCTCCGATCAATCAGCCAGGTAGGGGCAAGACCAGTGGGAGGTATCCATGCCTAAACAACATGCCTAATTATGCCAAACAACCAGCCTTCAAGTTTCGCCTCTCAATCTCCTGTTGACACTTAAAAAAGACAAGATTCTTATTGGTCCGAACAATGTCTAAACTTGTTGACATTTATAAAAGACAAGTGACAGACAAGCTGAAGACCAGTTTTCACCCATCTCCGAGGGACAAGGAAGCAACTTGGACTCCACTGATCCAGCAAGCAGACAGTGAACCCGAATTGTTTCTAAACAGACCTCAGCAGGTCTAAGCTGCTAACACTTAGCATCGCATGAGCCCAAAGGGATAGCCTCGCTTGAGAGGCTAATATCACTCGACTTCGCCTCGAAGCCATCCAAAGCCTCGCCAAGAAGCTAACTCGCAAACTTCGCCACAGAGGACTTCCAGCTCCGCCAAAGGGTTTCTTTCGGACTTCGCCAGAAACCGTCTCTAGCTCCGCTATGAGCTCAATGCTGACAGCTCCGCTATTGGTCTGCTATGGTCAACCTTTGACCAATCAAATCTCCGGATGAGATCGGATCCAATCAGATCAAATCCAATTAAGATCAAATCAGAGATCAAATATGACAGTTGATTGCCACAATCTCTTGACTCCTCTAAAACGAGTAAGAAGATCAGGGGAAATCCTCCAACGATATGGAAAGGATCAAGAAGGTCCACTGATCTGCCATTTCTAGCTTCGCAGAAGCTGATCTTAGCCTCGCAGCAAGGCTACTTTCCAGATTTTAAACAGATTTGATTCAATCTGTTTCCATATCTTCAAGGGACGGTTATACCCTTGCTCTCCCTATAAATAGCCCATCAAGGGTACAAGGAGAGGCACGCATACGGACGCACGAAGATCGATCGAAGACGAAAAGAGGACTCCACAAGCAGAGGCTTCTTCACGACGCACCGTGCGCTCTCGAATTCAGAGACCTTTTAGAGAATTGCTTTCTCTATCCAGGGTGTTGATACCCTAACATCGTCCTTCTTCTCAAGGAATCTCCGGAACCAGGCGAGAAGGAATTCCTTATTGAAGGCGATTTTGAGAAGCAGCAAGAGGGTTCTACCAACCTTCTGTTCTCTGATTCCTCGAACCAGGCGAGAAGGAAATCTCATCGCTCGCATCGTCAAAGGGACAAAGTGGTCGCGCGCTGACCAGACTCCTATCGGCACACTTCTCCAGAATCTCTGAGGAGATCTACTTGTAATCTTTTTAAGAATACTTGTAATTTAGCTCCTCAAACTTTTTATTGTAAGTTTCCTCCTTTGCGAATATAATGGAAAACAAGATGGCGACTCCGCTGGGGAACAAATTCTCCACTGCCGAGAATCATGTGTCGCAATGCGACGAGCAGACCTTCGGGTCTAACTCTGAATTCAGAAAAGCCGATGCAGCCAGAGCTTCTCTGGCTAAATCTTCAAGGAAAGTCTCTGCGGAGACTGAAAAAGTTCTCTGCGAACCTACTGCGGTTAATTGGCGCAACAAGGAAGCACGTCCGCAGTCTGATTCCTTTACTTGTGAGAACTTGGTGGTTCAGTTCGATCAAGGAAGATTTGAAGAAGTCCTCTCTGGGGGTGATCTAATGCTTCGAGCACGGAAGCATAAAAAGGTCTCCACGACCAAGGTTTCAAAGCAGAAATCGGAAGCAGAATTCTGCCAACACCCCTCAGCCTCGCGTGTGGCTAATCAGGTTCCTTGCGAACCTAAGTCTCCTCTGCCAAGGCGGGTATGGCAGCCTAAACAGAAGTCTCCAACCGAAGCTTCAGGCGTAGCTACGCCTAAACCGCGCCTCTCTCGCGAAGAAAAAGGCAGGATGCCTGTCTGCTCCAATCATAAAGTTACGAAGGCAATCATACCGTCGTACAATTTAAGAGCAGCAATGCCTCGCGCCGGCCTCGTTCTCATGAGCGAAGCTATTGTACCACAGTGTACGCGCAGGGTCCATGACCGCGAAGCTGAAGCCAAAGTACTATCTAAGGCTAATTGCCTTCGCAGCAGCATAGCGGGTAAAGCACCACAGCGTGCTCCGCCTTCCAGTGCGTCAAGCACTAAGCTCACGCCTGATGGCGAAGCTAGAACCAAAGCACTATTCAGTGCTAATCCCATCTGCAGGGATAAAAGAAGCAGGACATCGTCCTATGTGCGATCCAAAAGAGCCTTTGCGCTCGATTGCAGAGACCCAACCGGGTCTGATTTGAGGAAATTTTTGACGGATAGACAAACCTCTTCCTCCTGTTGTCAACAAGTGGGATGTCAGCTGGTGACACTCCACTCGGTCCATTGCCACCAATCCCCGCCACGCCTCCAAGATGACGGTCAGTTTTTGATCGGCTATCGGTACAAGCCCCGATGAAGCATCACAGAAGGAGCGTCTCGCGAGATCCACCCTCTACATCCGTCAACATGACCGGAAGAGGACGAGAGCTGCGCAGGGGAAGACAAACATCTGACGACATCCCCTACAGCTCCCCAGATCTAGATTACAGCCCAGGCTTAGGCGAAGTTTGGTGCATGAAGAGGGTGTTTTTCGAAACACCAGATCCAGGGTGGCGATACCCTACACTTGTGAACAGCCTTCTTCCTCAACGGCCCTAGCCTCGTCACAGCCCAGGAGATCACTCCAATCATCGGACGAAGAAGATGAAGATAGTGGGTACGCCTCATCGGCGACAGTTAGCTCAGTGCGAATAGACAGAGCATCAGTCAACATGGCTGATAATGCCAACGACGACCTTCGTCGGCGCCTGGAAGCTCAGGAGCGAACTTCCAAGACTCAGCAAGAAGCCCTGGACAATATTCAACAGATGCTTGCTCGACTCCTCAGCAATCGGAATGACAATGATGCCGGGAGCAATCACGATGAGGAGTAACACTTCAGCAATGAGCAACCAAAGCCTGAGAAATCCAAGGAGGGTTCTTCCTTAGACGCCGAAGTCCTTAAGGGCCTCCAAGCTCAAATCGCATCCCTAGCTCAGAGGGATGAATTAAAGAAGGTAGGGGCAGTCCGTCCTTATCCGCTGGAGTGGGATTCGGTGCCATATCCACCGAAGTTCAAACCGCCAACGCTGCATACCTATGATGGAAAGAGCTCGCCAAATCAGCACATCTACTATTTCCGGTCTCAGACTGGTATTGTTATAAGCAATGATGCCATCATGGCTAGGCTTTTCATTGGCACCTTAAAGGGGGTGGCATTTGACTGGTTTCGCAGTCTTCCTCCGGGCTCTATCAACTCCTGGATCGACCTGGAAACTCGGTTCCTCTCTCGTTTCTACGAGGACGATACCGAAGTGACCATGGACAAACTCCTCTCCATTGTGCAGAGGAAGGGCGAATCTGTCCGTGACTACATTGAACGGTTCAGAAATTATCCTTGATGTGCCCAGCAGGGATGCCATTGCCCATGCTCTTACAGACATGCAGACACAACTTCTTAGACCAAGTGGAAGTTCGCATGGGGGCAGTCAAAGCCCACACTTGGAAAGAATTGGTCGAACAAGCTGAGATAGCCGAGAAGTCGGCTAAAAAGTTCGAACCATCCACCCCTAGAGGCAAGTGGGGGACGAACAACAAAGGGCGTAGCGACCTACCGCAATCTTCTCAAGCTAAAGGCAAAGAGACTATGTCTGTGGAGTTATCCGGAGATGTTCAGTCGAAGGCCAAGAAGAGTGGCTTCAACAATCAGGAGCCTAAGTTTCCTCCAAAGCAGTACTCGTTCAAAGACGATCAGGTGGTCACCATATTCTATCTGCTCCACAAAGGGAACAAAATGAAGCTGCCAGATGCGCGGCGTCCCAATGAGATAGGGCGCACAAACGACCCTAAATATTGTCTCTACCATAGGATGATTCACCATCCTACTGACAAGTGTTATGTCCTCAAGGACAGAATACAAGCCCTGGTCGATGCTGGGGTTCTGACATTGAAGACGGAGCAGAAGAAAGTCACTGCCAATATGGTGACTCTTGAGTTCGGCAAAGCTCCGAAGGTCACAGTTCCTGACGGGACTTATTCCGTCCCTGCGCCACGGTTGGAAGTCAAGCATCTTCCAGCTACAGCTCAAAACAATAAGGGTCTTGTTCCCTTAACATTGGAGACAGGAGAAGTCATGTGGATACATCCAGACCTCGTCCAAGACGTACAGCGGGATCCAAAGCAGCCCAATTCAAAGAGCAAGTCTTGCAATGTCATCTCCATCCTGTCAGACGACGGCAATCTAACATCGGCTTCCCTCAGTGATTCGGAAGGAGAAAAGTTTGCTTGCACGGCACAAGCCGACGCGCCTCAACAGACGGGCACCCGATCCGGAAAATCATACTTGAGGCAGTATGAAAAGTCTACTGACGAGACACAACAGCAAACGACGTCAGTACAAGTCCCAGCATCCACTCCAATCCCAGCAAAGGGAAAAGAAAACCCTAAGGAGGTACGGTTCGACCATGTGTTGAAGAAACCACCAGGCCAAGGGTTTGATACGCCCTTTTGGTTTGACATATTTGCTCAGCTGGCCAATATCCCAGCTCGTATCACTATACACGAGCTCCTTCGCCTCTCAAAAGAGACAAGAGAAGCGCTCAGGGATGCGCTAGCCAATTCAGAATCCTTTCTGACATGCATGCCTGAAATCCCTAACAATGACGTTCAGTCTCCTTGCCCAGAATGTCATCATGCACAATCAAAGGTGCTTGCCATTACATTCACAGCGGAAGATATGCTTCTCAAAGACAATAAGCACGATCGATCTCTGTACTACACCGGATATATCGGTTCAACGTGCATCGAGAGAATACAAGTCGATCCGGGGTCCGCACTCAGCATCATCCCAAAAGGCTTCTCTACTTCCTCGGCATACCATTGTACAGGTTGTCCGCAACCACTACTACGATATACGGTTTAAACGCTGGGAGCAGTCATCCACTAGGGAAAATCTGACTCCGTTGCAGAATCGGGAGCCTGAAGTCAGAAGTGACATGCTATGTCATTGACGCTGACATTTCATATAACCTGCTGTTAGGACGACCATGGATCCATGCCAACTGGATCGTTCCCTCTACTCTGCACCAATGCTTCAAATATGTTGAAGATGATGCGACAGTACGAACTGTCTTCGCTGAAAGGCAACCATTCAAAGGGGTGAAAAACTACTTCACTGACGCTCTCCTGTATCAAGAGGCCGGCGGAGCACTCAAAGAATCGTTGCCGGACGATGATGAAAGTGGCAACGAGGCGGATTCAGAATCCGAAACAGGCATGCCAGCCATTCTGATTGGTGAACCAATTATAGCATGTCTCAATAATCCCCTGTAATACTCCTTCAGAGGATGAAGGTGAATGGGTAATTAATGATAATGTTTCTTTTGATTATCCCGCGAGTGTTGGGCTATTTGAATCCATTACGGATAGCTCCCTACACATGCCTTTACATAAGCCAAGTGCGTCCAGTACGCCCATGGAATCCGCAGAAGGAGCCGTCTTGGTGATCCCGCCATCCAAAGAAGGTCAGTTACCGATAATCTTCGTAAAACCCAACCACGGGGACCTGCGGTCGCAGATTCAAGTTCAGACTCAGACACTCCACAATTCTTTCATTATGCGCGGCCAGCGCGCCATATTATGAAGAAAATGGGGTATGACTTGAAGCATGAAAAAAGCCTGAATTTCGGAAAAGGAAGGCGCGGTTTGATGCGGAACTTTGTGCCTAAAGGGAAGCCTGCAAATTACTATGATAGTACACGCAGGGGGTTAGGGTATGTTACACCCACACCGTCAGCAACGGTTCAAGCCAAGGACGATGGATCAGTTCCATCACATTCGGCTTCATCCTCCGAGTGGGACTCCGATATCAGCATAGGAGGAATGTTCAAAGACCTCACTGTTAATATGACCTCAAGCAGTCAATTGGAGCCCGCAGAAGCCACTGATGAGGAACCATGGGCCAGCAATTAGACCTTCAATGGGAAAAGCGATTCGAACTGCGCGAGCCACCCACTGAAGACAAGGTGATGCAGGTCAATCTGGGAAGTCAAGACCATCCCAAACCCATCTTTATAAGTGAAAGCCTATCACTTATAGAAAAGGAGGAATTGATAATGCTTGTTAAGGAGTATATAGACGTTTTCGCATGGAGCTACGAAGACACGCCCGGACTTGATCCACAAGTCACTATGCACCGTCTAAACATCAAGCCTGACGTCAAGCCAGTCAAGCAGCAACAACGTCGGTCCGCCCAAACATCATGGAAGCTATTGAAGCCGAAGTTCACAAACTCATTGCATGTGGCTTTATCCAGGAGGAGCAACATCCAGATTGGGTGGCTAATATAGTCCCCGTCCTCAAGAAGAACGGGAAAATACGGATCTGCATCGACTACCGTGATCTCAATACGGCCTGTCCCAAGGATGAATTTCCGCTGCCCATCACCGATGTCATGATTGACAACACATGCGGGTTCGAAAGGATGTCTTTCATGGACGGCTTTTCAGGGTACAACCAGATTAAGATGTATCCCGACGATGAGAAGCATACTTCGTTCCGAACACCATTGGGGGTATACTGCTACACTGTAATGCCCTTCGGACTGAAGAACGCTGGAGCAACCTATCAGCGGGCAATGAGTACAATCTTCCGCGATCACCTCCGAAAAACGGTGGAGTGCTATGTCGACGACATTGTCGTCAAAAGCTGCAACAAGAATGAACATCTTCGCGACCTGAGAACGATGTTCGACATAATGCGGGCTCATCAACTGAAAATGAACCCGACAAAATCCTTCTTGGGAGTGTCAAGTGGCAAGTTCCTTGGGTTCATTGTCACATCAAAAGGGATTCATCTAGACCCAGACAAAGTCAAGGCCATTCAGAGCATGCATCTACCGAGGAATCTCAAAGAGCTTAGAGGCTTGCAAGGCAGGCTGGCTTATATCAGAAGATTCATTGCAAATCTCTCAGGCCGCTGTCAGCCGTTCACCCGACTCATGAAAAAGGGTGCTTCCTTCGTATGGGATCAAGCTTGCCAAGAAGCTTATGAAGACATCAAGAGGTATCTCACAAAACCTCCAGTCCTGGTGGCCCCTACATCAGGGAAACCATTCTTGCTTTATGTAAAAGCTATGGACTACTCCCTCGGTGCCCTCCTCGCTCAAAAGGACGACAATGGCCACGAGCAGGCCATTTATTATCTGAGCAGAACTCTCATAGGAGCGGAATCTCGCTACAACCCTATCGAGAAAGAGTGTTTAGCTCTCGTCTTCGCTGTTCAGAAGACACGACATTATTTGGTCGGCCAGACCATACATGTCATCTCCAGAGTAAACCCATTGCGTCTTCTTATGACGAAGCCCGGATCACTGAATTCAAGATTGGTTGAATGGGCACTTTTGCTGTCTCAATACGACATGACCTTCATCCCTCAGAAGGCGGTCAAAGGTCAAGCCCTTGCAGAATTCTTGGCTGCTCATCCAGTTCCGGAGCATTCAAAACTTCACGAAGATATCCCTGATGAAGTCTTCGAGTCTTATGCAACCTTAGAAGATGAAGTGTGGCAGATGTTCTTTGATGGAGCATCGTGAATGGGCCCTAAAGGCAAAATTATTGCCGGAGTGGGGATTGTGTTTATCTCCCCATAGAATCATGTCTTGCCCAGAGCATTTTCTCTAACAGAATCGTGCTCCAACAATGTAGCGGAATATAATGCTCTGCTCATTGGTCTTCAGCTCGCTCATGGAATGGGGGTACGCTACCTCGAAGCTTATGGCGATTCAAAACTGATCATCAATCAGGTTAAAGGCGAATACGAAGTCCGCCATGAGGACTTGGTGCCTTATTATCACACGGCCGTTGAATTGGCCAACCTATTTGAAGGTTTCTACATCGGGCATGTGTCTCGATTTCAAAACACCAAGGCAGATGCTCTTGCTGCATTAGCTACAACACTAGCCTTACCAGCCGACACCGAGTATCACCTCACAGTCGCAACTCGACATCTTGTATGCTCCAAGCACATGCTAAGAACTCGAGAAGTCTATAATGTCTCCACGGATCTTGAGCCGAGGGATTGGCGCTTTCCTCTCATCGACTATGTTCTGCACGGTCTGCTTCCAGACAATCCTAAAGAAGCGGCATCTATTAGACGAAGGTCTCTCCGTTTCTACTACGATCCGACTCTGAAGAAACTTTACCGTCGTTCATATGACGGTGTCCTCCTCCGTTGCCTTTCTAATTCAGAGGCACAGGAAGCGCTTCAAGGAGCGCACGATGGCACTTGTGGAGCTCATCAGCCAGGTCCAAAGCTTAAAGACAGGTTGCATAGGCTGGGATATTATTGGCCAACTATGATAGCCGACGCCATCCAATATGCACGAAGGTGTAAAGCATGTCAGATTCATGCGGACTTCATACACCAGCCTTCGGAGCTGCTTCACCCGACTGTTGCTTCATTGCCATTTGAAGCATGGGGAATAGACGTCGTAGGGCCAATCAGCCCTTCTTCGACAAGAGGTCACCGGTTTATCCTAGCAATAACCGACTACTTTTCAAAATGGGCGGAGGCTATACCACTAGTTGAAGTCAAAACCTCTAATGTGGTTAATTTCATCAAACACCATGTCATCCATCGATTTGGTGTCCCTAGGCGGATCATCCACGACAACGGTCCCCAATTCATAAGCCAAATATTCTATCGGTTCTGCGATAAATACCGAATTCAGAATGTGGCTTCAACTGCCTATAATCCTGCTGCCAATGGCTTGGCGGAAGCATTCAACAAAACAATCATCAAACTGCTCAAGAAATTCGTCTCCTCAAATAAGTGAGATTGGGACGAAAAGCTCGGTGAATGTCTTTGGGCCTACCGAACCACGGTGCGGACACCGACAGGCAATACGCCTTTTTCCCTGGTATATGGGTGCGAAGCAGTCCTCCCATTGGAAATCCAGATGCCATCGTTGCGTATAGCTCTGATTACTAAAACCACATCAGAGGACAATGATCGCCTACGCCTTCAAGAGCTCGAAGCTTTGGACGAGAAGCGACTACAAGCTCAGCAACATATCGAGCTATATCAAGCTCGAATCTCAAAAGCCTTCAATAAGAAGGTCAAACAGAGAGTCTTCCAGAAAGGAGACCTGGTCTTAGCCGTCAGACGACCGATGATTATGACGCACAAGACCAAAGGCAAATTTCAGCCTAAATGGGAAGGACTGTTTGTAATAGAAACAGTCTATTCAAACGGAGCATACCGCCTTATGACTTCAGATGGCGACCTACTCATGATGCCGATCAATGGCAAGTTCTTAAAGAAGTATATCCTTAATCAAGGATCCTTCTCTTGATCAAGTTAACACTACACCTCTGATCAAGATCTTCGTGCCCGAAGCACACACAAAGAGAGCCTTTCTCTTCCTCCAAGTGAGGTCATACAGCCATAAACCAACAGGAACCTGGCCGTGCACCGGTTATCCTAAAGGAGAGTCAGGGTTATACAGACATTAACCCGATAATCCAATATCCTTAACGATTAAGGATAGAGGAAAATGTTGGCCTGTAAGCCCAACATAAGTCCTCGACAACTCATCATGCTGAGGGGAATAGCATGGCTAGCCCAATTCAAACGGTAGTTGGTAAAGGCATATCAAACCCGTTGACAGCTGGGGATTTGCTAAAAATCCTAAGGGACCTGTTCCCGTTTGATTCCCTCGTTTCTCCCCGTGAGGACGAGACCTCCAAAATCACTTACCAATTCTCATTCACAGAATGGTAAGACCACAAATGCATTTCGCTGTTACGTTAATATTAAACCTATGACAGCAATTCCCTCGTTTCTCCCCGTGAGGACGAGACCTCCAAAATCACTTACCAATTCTCATCCACAGAATGGTAAGACCACAAATGCATTTCGCTGTTACGTTAACATTAAACCTATGACAGCAATTCCCTCGTTTCTCCCCGTGAGGACGAGACCTCCAAAATCACTTACCAATTCTCATCCATGAATGGTAAGACCACATATACATTCGCTGTTACGTTAACATTAAACCTATGATAGTGATTCCTCGTTTCTCCCGTGAAAACGAGACTTCTCCCAAATTCCACTACAAACTCGATACTTATTGACATTTACAAAAGACGAATATCACCAATTTTTGAAGCTTGGTGGCGTCTCATCCGGTTATGTCATTGCGACCTCTGAACCAGTAGACAGCTAAGTCTCAACCCCGAGCCCTGTTGACATTTACAAAAGACAGGTCTCGATACTTATTGACATTTACAAAAGATAAGTATCACCAACCTTGAGCTTGGTGGCGTCTCAATCGGTTATGTCATTGCAACCTCTGAACCAGTAGACAGCTAAGTCTCAACCCCGAGCCCTGTTGACATTTACAAAAGACAGGTCTCGATACTCGTTGACATTTACAAAAGACGAGTATCACCAATTTTTGAAGCTTGGTGGCGTCTCATCCGGTTATGTCATTGCGACCTCTGAACCAGTATACAGCTAAGTTTCAACCCCGAGCCCTGTTGACATTCACAAAAGACAGGTCTCGATACTCGTTGACATTTACAAAAGACGAGTATCACCAATTTTTGAAGCTTGGTGGCGTCTCATCCGGTTATGTCATTGCGACCTCTGAACAGTAGACAGCTAAGTCTCAACCCCGAGCCCTGTTGACATTTACAAAAGACAGGTCTCGATACTTGTTGACATTTACAAAAGATGAGTATCACCAATTTTTGAAGCTTGGCGTCTCAACCAGTTATGTCATCGCGACCTCTGAACTGACAGATAGCCAAGTCTCATTATCCAACCCAACAAGAACTATGTTCTCAAGGAATTGCACTACAATTCGGAATCGCAATTCAAAAAGAATAACAAGATTGAAGATTCGACAAAAGAAGAAAGAATTTTCATTCATTTCAAGAGGATAAAGTACATGGAGCTACAAGCGTACACTGTACGATCTGAGCCGCTCTCCGAGGGTGTTTAGCATCGTCTTCCTGTCATCAACAGCCTGGGCAAGCGCTTGTGACCTCAGCTCAGCCTCATTGAAATCTTCCGCCTGAGCCAGACGAGCTTCGACCTCCGCCAAAGTTGCCCTCTGTGACAACCCCTGCCGCGCAAGCTCTTCACTCTGAGCTTTGAGCTGTTCAAGCCGCGCAGTTTCCTCGAGACGCACCGGTATGGCCTTGGATAAGAGGAGATTCGCTTTCCTAATCATTTCCTCAGCCTTCGCAATCTTATCCTCAGCGCCATTGAAGAGCTGCAAGAGTTCTCAAAGTTCTCTGAACGAAGAAGGAAGAGGAAGAGGGAAAGTCAAGAAATTTCTCTAAAAAAGCAGATCTTTTCCTGCTCAGCCCGATCGGGCTTTTATAGGCCAATCAACGCCTGAAACGAGGCCTCGAAAAGGGTGTACGCCGCCGTTTCGAATTAATTCGAAACGCCACCCGAAGCGCCTTCCCGAGAAGCGCGCTGCTTCGATTCCACTAAGGGTTAACTTCGCCCTGGCTTAAAATGCGGGCTTCGCGCAATCCTTCAGGGACTTCGCCGAAAGGCTTATCTTAGCCCCCTAAAAAGGCGATGTTCGCGGGACATGCCAGTTTCGCGAAGTTCATTCAAAGAAGGGACTATGACCCTAACTCCGCATACAGTTTAGCTCCGCTATAGCCAAATTTTCAATGAAAGCAAGCAAAGATCAGATAATCAAGAGATGAACTTTCATTGATTTAAAAGGAAGAGTACATTGATATTACATCAAAGCTGTGTTTCATACAACACATTCAGCGGCTCGACAGGGTCATTTGCGCAAAAAGCATACAAGCGGTTTTATCTGCTTCTAAGTCAGATCGACTGGACACGAAAGGCCTTCCTCCTGCACAAGGCTGTAACCAGTTGTGTCACGGAGACATGGCCATTATTCTCCACAAAAATGACAGATTTTGCCACTAGAAAGCGAGGTCATTTTGTTGAAGCCTGGCAATAAAATTATCGCCGCCAACACGTCAGACCACCTATAATGGAATTGGCACTGATATCAGTGGTCTGACAGGTGCGATGCCCGCCTTCCGAAGTGGATCAGCCCCGACAAAGGCCACCAAAGTTGAAAGTTGGCAATGATGCCAGTGATCTCACAGGTGACGTCCACTATCCCGAAGCGGATCATCTCCGACAAAGCGGCACCAACCACACCTCAGAACGAATCATCTCGGGTAAGAGGCTGCCAACAGCCTCTGGGACACGCACCCGCTGCCCCGAATTGTTCCTCCTGCTTAAAAGTAAAGCTTCAAGGGGGAAGCATAAGGCAATTTTATGGTTCCTTCTATCAAGTCGCAAGATTGGCAAACATAACCCACTGCAAGGCAAATCAGAACAGATTAGCAACTAAGCACAGGAGAGGCTACAAAAGCGCTAAAGCCGAATTCTTTGGGGCGAAGCAATCCAATTTCGATTGGAGCAGAGGATAAGCCTCGCTTGCACAGTGATGATGGGCTAGCTCAGCAAACGCCAAGTCCTAGCCTCGCCTATATGGCTAAGCCAGACTGATCCTATGGGACACAGTCTTAGCTTCACCTATATGGCAAGACTGGCTCAACCTTGAAGATACCAAGTCCCAAGTTCTGCCTGTGCAGCGGACTTAACATACAATGATCTTTCTGTGATCAAGTCAGAATGATAGCTTCGCTGGGAAACTATGCTGAAATCCTTCTCCGCAGATCAGTTGAATGGAGAACAAGGGAAGTTAATCCCTGAAGCAGCTGCTAAAGCTGAATTGAGGGAGATAAATTCCCTAAAATCGGTGAAGTCGTTGAATGATCAAGACTTACCGGTCCTTGGCCGGATAATGACCAGAGTGGGCATTACCACAAATTCAGAGATCTGAGTATCTCTCTCAACCAAGAGAAGAGGAGAAGAGCAGATCACTTCTCTTCAGAGGACCTCAAGTGTCCTATTTATAGGCCCCATGGCCTGAGCCCTGCCGCTCAAGCGTGGAAGCACGAGCGCATTTAAGGCATTTACTGCGCCATGAGAAAAGGGACGGTTTCCCTTGGAACCGTGCGAAGGAGAAACGTCTCCCTCATAAAGGCACTTATTGCGCCTTGAAGAAAGGGAATATCCTCCCTTGGAAACGTGCAAATCGGAGAATATCTCCCTCGATCAGCACGAAGAAAGGAATAATCCTCCTCGTAACTGGCCCACGGCAGTTGGCCTCGGGAAAGCGACAGAAGCCCAGATGCGAACTTACCTAGCCGCGAAGCTACCCAGACGCGAGTCTACATGTTCCTCGGCGAATCACATCCCAAAGCAGGATTCAAAGCGAAGCTAACTCAACCATCATGGCGACGTTCATACTCCACACTACCACCAGTCAAAGCAGTTCAAAGTATTTCAAAGTCTGAGCCATTGCAGACTTTCGAAAACTTTGAAGGGGGTCTGTTGACACTTAAAAAGACAAGATTCTTATTGGTCCGAACAATGTCTAAACTTGTTGACATTTACAAAAGACAAGTGACAGACAAGCTGAAGACCAGTTTTCACCCATCTCCGAGGGACAAGGAAGCAACTTGGACTCCACTGATCCAGCAAGCAGACAGTGAACCCGAATTATTTCTAAACAGACCTCAGTAGGTCTAAGGTGCTAACACTTAGCATCGCATGAGCCCAAAGGGATAGCCTCGCTTGAGAGGCTAATATCACTCGACTTCGCCTCGAAGCCATCCAAAGCCTCGCCAAGAAGCTAACTCGCAAACTTCGCCACAGAGGACTTCCAGCTCCGCCAAAGGGTTTCTTTCGGACTTCGCCAGAAACCGTCTCTAGCTCCGCTATGAGCTCAATGCTGACAGCTCCGCTATGGTTGCTATGGTCAACCTTTGACCAATCAAATCTCCGGATGAGATCGGATCCAATCAGATCAAATCCAATTAAGATCAAATCAGAGATCAAATATGGCAGTTGATTGCCACAATCTCTTGACTCCTCTAAAACGAGTAAGAAGATCAGGGAAAATCCTCCAACAATATGGAAAGGATCAAGAAGGTCCACCGACCTGCCATTTCTAGCTTCGCAGAAGCTGATCTTAGCCTCGCAGCAAGGCTACTTTCCAGATTTTAAACAGATTTGATTCAATCTGTATCCATATCTTCAAGGGACGGTTATACCCTTACTCTCCCTATAAATAGCCATCAAGGGTACAAGGAGAGGCACGCATACGTACGCACGAAGATCGATCGAAGACGAAAAGAGGACTCCACAAGCAGAGGCTTCTTCACGACGCACCGTGCGCTCTCGAATTCAGAGACCTTTTAGAAAATTGCTTTCTCTATCTAGGGTGTTGATACCCTAACATCGTCCTTCTTCTCAAGGAATCTCCAGAACCAGGCGAGAAGGAATCCTTATTGAAGGCGATTTTGAGAAGCAGCAAGAGGGTTCTACCAACCTTCTGTTCTCTGATTCCCCGAACCAGGCGAGAAGGGAATCTCATCGCTCGCATCGTCAAAGGGACAAAGTGGTCGCGCGCTGACCAGACTCCTATCGGCACACTTCTCCAGAATCTCTGAGGAGATCTACTTGTAATCTTTTTAAGAATACTTGTAATTAGATCCTCAAACTTTTTATTGTAAGTTTTTCCCTTTGCGAATATAATGGAAAACAAGATGGCGACTCCGCTGGGGAACAAATTCTCCACTGCCGAGAATCAAGTGTCGCAATGCGACGAGCAGACCTTCGGGTCTAACTCTGAATTCAGAAAAGCCGGTGCAGCCAGAGCTTCTCTGGCTAAATCTTCAAGGAAAGTCTCTGCGGAGACTGAAAAAGTTCTCTGCGAACCTACTGCGGTTATTTGGCGCAACAAGGAAGCACGTCCGCAGTCTGATTCCTTTACTTGTGAGAACTTGGTGGTTCAGTTCGATCAAGGAAGATTTGAAGAAGTCCTCTCTGGGGGTGATCTAATGCTTCGAGCACGGAAGCATAGAAAGGTCTCCACGACCAAGGTTTCAAAGAAGAAATCGGAAGCAGAATTCTGCCAACACCCCTCAGCCTCGCGTGTGGCTAATCAGGTTCCTTGCGAACCTAAGTCTCCTCTGCCAAGGCGGGTATGGCAGCCTAAACAGAAGTCTCCAACGTTTGAGAGAATGAAAAGAAAGGAAAACAAAGAATGGAAAGAGAGGTACGGTGAAATACGAAGTGGGAAATATAGAAAAGAATAACCTTTTAATGATAGTTGCCTCACATGTATCATTGGCCATCACTAGTCCTTGGTTCAAGAGCGATTCAAAGCATGACCCATATGTAACTTATCACAATCCAACTCAACAAAACAAGTTCAAGCTACACTTAAATCATCAAAACCAATAAGAGCAAGCATGAAATAAAGTAATGTCAGTTTGTTTGAGAATTAGGAAGTTAGAGTGTTAGATCCATCATCATGAGCTATCAATGGCTCTTGCAAGAGCAAGGCCAAGTAGAGGCTATTAGATTCATGTGGATTATCAAATAAGAAGTTAGACTAGTTGGTGATTAGTTAGTTGCCGTGAGAGAAAAGACTAGCTAAACATGTAAAAGAAGTTAGATAGAAAACAAAGAGAGGTAAAGATAGCACCTTACATAGCTTGTCACCTTCTATTACAAGCACTCTTGCATTCCACTCATGTATCACTCTTTCTCCTAATACAAGATTAAAATAAATGAAAAATACAAAGAGGAAGAAGAAGAACTAACCTAACCTAAACTAAACTACACATGGAATGAAAAACTACTCTAAACTCTGAATATGTTTCTGAAGGAGACCCCATGGGGGTATTTATAGGCACCAGGGGAACAGGGGGCCAGGGGATAAACACTGGCCCAAAACGCGGTCGCGGCCGTACGGCGGCCGCGTTTCCGGGCCATACGGTGGTTGCGCACGCTGCGCTTCGAGCCGCGCGCTGCCCTATCTGTCCCCTGTCAGATTCTGGTCCCGGTTTCTGGTTTTCTGCCCCTGATTTTGACAGAATTAGCCTCCTAGGTCAATGACTTTCTTTATAGGCCTTTAATCACCAATTAAATGGTGATTTAAGGTCTTCTTCTTCATTGCACACCATTGACGTAGAATCAAGTAAGCAAAACTTTATTAGCAGAATTTAATACGAAATAAATGTGAAGATATGCTAAAAATTATGCAAAATTTAGAGACTAATCACACCCCCACACTTATCTTTTGCTCGTCCTGAGCAAAACAATAAACTAAGAAAATTATTACACCACTTTCGCGGGTGACGCGATTGCACTGAGTATGTGCAATAAGCCGTTAAACCTCTAGGTTTTCCCTAGAGGAGGAGTTTTATCTCCTGAGGGTTTTCAGCAGATTACACCCACAAAATCCATAAAGAAAGAAATCAAATGTTAGTATTTTGAAAAAGCATTTTTGAAATAGAGAAAAGTGTTGAAGTATTTTTGTGAAAATATAAGTGATCCAAGGTCATAGGTTAACCAAAAATTAATCTTCCTTAAACTAAGTTGAAATGCAAAATCTTGTTATAAATTAAATGTAAGAATTTAAAATTGAATTGACTCATTGATCTTTCATAAAACTCTTAGGAAAATATGCACTTTATGAACAATGAAGATTTTTGGGATATGACTCTAACTTTCATGCCATTTATATTATTATATATATATATATATATTTTTTTCTTCTCTTAGTTTTCTTAGGCTTTCTTATTTACCCGGGTAGTGAGCCCTTAGCCGGTGACTCCCAAACCAGATGATCTTAGGGCATCAGATGAGAAAACATCCCTCGGACTTAAGGACTCCAGTAAACAAGGCCACAAAACTAAAGGGGATTATTTTGTTTTTATTCACCATTTTAAGTATGAATAATCATGCTTCCTGAGGCATAATTACCCAACTTCAATAAGTGATTTTATTATCATAATAATTTATATATATATATAATATATATTTTTTTAATATATATTTTTTCTAGCATTTCAGTCTTTGTTTCAATCCCAAAAATTGTGTAAGTGTGGAGTGCATAAATCTAAGGTAAAAAATTCAAGATCAAATTATCTTTTTAATCTTACTTTTTTATCTTAAAATTTAAACAAGATCTATTATTTTGACTCGGTTAAAATTTCATAATTTTGGTCTTCCAATTCCTAAGATAATCTTAATTTTCTTGAAAATGGATCAAAACTATTTCTCTTAATTCAAAAGTTTTGTAAAAAGAAAAGAACAGAGTTTTTATAATTTTTGATTTTTGTTTTTTTATTTTATTTAAAAAGAAGTGTAAAAGAAAGAAAATGTAAAACTAACTATGTTAGTAAACCTTCCCCTACACTTATCTCATGCATTGTCCTCGATGCATCGTGAATGTGTATATACATGAAACAAAGGGAAGGAAAGGAAAATTACCTCATGGTGGTGGCTCCAGTGGTGGTCTGATTGGACCAAGCGTTGCTACCCAATCAAGATAGCGTGGATCGTACAGGAACCCACCAATGACCTCTCTAATATGACCCAATAAAAGAATGATTGAATGATTGGTCTTATTTAAATATTTATCCCCATCTAATTTCCAATTTTAAAAATAATTATTGAGTCATATTTGTCAACATTCTTGTCCAATAATGAAGTGTGATTTGGGAAGATGATGGATTTGGACTCAAAGGGATTAGGAATAAAAACCGATACCGACTCGGGGATTTGACTCAAATCAAGTTGAGAGTCAACAATGAGAGTCTAAATTGGTTCAAAAATAGGGTCCAAATCAAAGAATTGATGTTCACACACTTTCTCCATTAATGAAGTATGATCATAAGAGATTCGTGATTCCATTTCACGGTGTATTGGTACAGGATTCAATGTTGACTCCAGAATAGAGAAACAAAATCTGGTAAAGATACCAGAGTCATTATTGAATCAAAAAGTGAAATGGAATTACTAACATGAGGCTCGGGATCACATTCAAGATCAAGTTAAATTTCACGAAAAGGATAACTTGCCAAAATGTCAGGGATGTGATGTTGGTCAAGTTCAGGTTGGTATGATGAAACTGAAGTTCGATTCCAAAATGACATGATTCTTGGGTCCAATCAGCAGAGTTAGGGGTATAAGAATTGGTCAAAGATTGACAAGAAAGACTTTCCTCGCTCTCATTGATCAATTCACTTATTAGTGAGTCTAACCTACTGATAGGCCGTGTAATAGAATTTTTAGTCTGAATCATGTCCTCCATACTTTTTGTAATTGGTTCTTCTTGAAAAGATGAGTATGGAAGTTGATTTTGGAAATTGTGGTGAAATTGTGAGTCCATCAGATTTTGCTCGGACTCACGCAAGGGTTCCATACTCAAGTCCAGTATTGATGGTTGTTCATTTTGAATTAGTGAGACTGGAAAAGATGAGTGGACTCTTGAAAATTTGGTTGAGAAAATGAGTCCAGCATGTTTTGCATTCTTTCACAAAAGACTTTCAAACGCTTTTCTAGCTCAAATTCTTCTTCAATTGGATGCTCTAGAAAAGGAGGATGTAGAGTTTGATGTGGGAAGGATTGTGAATTGAGAAATTTTGAATTTGTTGTAGGGACTCTTTCATACTCCTTTCCAAATCAGATTTTTCTTCGGTTGGTGGAACAGGAAAAGGAGTATATGAACCAAAATCGGGGAATGAACTTTGTGAAAATTATGGACAAGGCGGTTGAAAATTTGACTCGCGGGAGGTGAATCCCCATAGACTCTGTGAAGAGTTGAAATTATTTTGAAAATTATGGTCATATGATTGTGGGTACGGGTCATATTTAGTCGGATAATCCCAACCCGGCATATATGGTTGGTTCATGTTGTACAAAGCCGGGTCGGAGTTATCCGAGTCAAATGAGGTCGGAGTGAAATATGGATTCATATTATGATTGAAAGAATTATTGTTGTTAAATCCATTTCACAATATACAAAAAAAGAAAACAAACAAACAGACAAACAAACAAACAAACAAAGAAAGAAAAAGAAAAAGAAAACAAGCCTATGCTAGGGTTGACTTAGACCTAGACGACTCCTAACTGGTTAGACTGTCCACGGGGGGTATATTGTCAGAAGTTGACCACAAGTTAATCGGCCATGTAGGGACAAGATCAGTGGGGAGGTATCCGTGCCGAAGCAACGTGCTTAATTATGCCAAACCACTGTTCTTCGAGGTTTCACCTCTCAATCTCCAACCTTAGACACCGATTTAGCAAGAGTCAAATTCTAACAACTTTCCCTTAGGTCAATCTCCTAAATGAGTCCGAGATGTCCCTAGAGGCCAATGTCTAGCATTTTTATTAGGCTTGGGTTGTGTGAGTGGGGAGGTGATTTTTGGGCTAAGGGAGGGTAATGACTTCCCCACCTTATGTTATTTTGGGTTTTGCCCTTAAATTAAATTTGTGCAAGTGTGCAATATAGATAAGAATGAACACAAAAAAGTGAGTAAATCACTGAAGTGTTTGTCCTATGCTATATGCAATGTCATATGTACATCTCCTATCGATATCATAACAACGCAAGAATAAAATACAGTATTCTGGAATGAAAATTGACATGTGCCTAGATGCAAATGTCTAAACCGTTTTAAAGCATCCAATTACCGTATTTTAATTCTTAAAATTATTTACAGTGTACAGGTAATATAAAAATTAGCAGCAGAGTATAAGAATATAGAAGAAGTTACCCGACCATACAAAAGCAAGTGTGGACCTCTGCAACGCTAAAAATTTAACCTGCACACCAAAAAATAATGAAGAAAAGTTAACAAAAAAGGTGAAATCAAACCGTTCCCATCCCCGGCAATGGCGCCAAAATTTGATCGGGGAAAAATCGCGCATAAAAAGTGTATATTTGAAATTGATATTTAAAGTGTGTGTGCTTTGGCTTCCTCGATACTTCCGTTATAGCATAGAGGCTAAAACGAGTCGAATCCACAAGGACGGGAGGCGATAGAAGCTTTACCGGTTGATTCACGTGTGTGTTAAAAGCTCTTCAATGTTTGAAAGAATGAAAAGAAAGGAAAATAAAGAATGAAAAGAGAGGTACGGTGAAATACGAAGAAGTGGGAAACATAGAAAAGAATGGTATTTGTACTTTTTTGTATATTTCTAAAACAAGTGAAAGAGAATGAAAAGTCACGGCTACTAACTACTAATGACTCCACCAACACGCTAACCTCTCAGTGATAGTTGCCTCACATGTGTCATTGGTCATCACTAGTCCTTGGTTCCAGAGCGATTCAAAACATGACCCATATGTAACTCATCACAACTCAACTCAACAAAACAAGTTCAAGTTACACTTAAATCATCAAAAACCAATAAGAGCAAGCATGAAATAAAGTAATGATAGCTTGTTAGAGAGTTAGGAAGTTAGAGTGTTAGATCCATCATCATGAGCCTTCAATGGCTCTTGCAAGAGCAAGGCCAAGTAGAGGCTATTAGATTCATGTGGATTATCAAATAAGAAGTTAGACTAGTTGGAGGTTAGCAGTTAGTTGCCATGAAAGAAAAGACTAGATAAACATGTAAAAGAAGTTAGATAGAAAATAAAGAGAGGTAAAGGGAGCAACTTTCATAACTTGTCACATTTTATTAAAAGCACTCTTGTAATCCACTCATGTATCACTCTTTCACCTAATACATGATCTAAAATAAATGGAAAATATAAAGAGGAAGAAGAAGAACTAACCTAACCTAAACTAAACTACAACATGGAATGAAAAACTACCCTAAACTCTGTATATGTTGCTGAAGAAGACCCCAGGGGGTATTTATAGGCACCAGGGGAACAGGGGGTCAGGGGACAAACCCTGGCCCAAAACGCGGCCGCGGCCGTATGGCCGCGGAAACACGGCCTAGGCCGCGTTTTCGTCGCCCTAAGGTGGCCGCGCTCCCCTGTCAGATTCTGGTCTCGGTTTCTGGTTTGCAGCCCCTGATTTTGACAGAATCAGCCTCCTAGGTCAATGCTATCTTAATAGGCCTTTAATCACCAATTAAATGGTGATTTAGGGTCTTCTTCTTCATTGCACACCATGGACGTAGAATCAAGCAAGCAAAACTTTATTAGTAGAATTTAATACAAAATAAATGTGAAGATTTGATAAAAATTATGCAAAATTTAGAGACTAATCACTATGTAAAGCTCTCTTAGTTCAACACAAATGAGGCACACAAATAATACCAAGCATATAAATATATGAGCAATATGAATCAATGCAAGATTTAAAGAGAGAAAGTTTAGAGTGGATCAATCGCAAATACCGAGATATGTTTCGAGGTTCAAGCCACCGCTCTACGTCCCCACCTTCACACAGAAGGATTTTCAATATAGAGTCCACACAGGACTTCCCACACAGGGAACCTCCACTGAGAATTTATGTAAATACTATTAGGAGTACACAACTCTTCTCTCTAACAAA